>PVKZ01002005.1:0-278565 GCA_004027375.1 Macroglossus sobrinus
TATTGTATTTTTTCACTAATTCTTAATACAATTCTTAATTTAAATTCAATTCACTGTAGAAAAAATACAATATCAATCACGTGGTTGTCTGTTTTCATGGTCATTTTTCCCTGTGATGTTCACTAATACAATCCTGTTATTTAGCTTACTTAATCATTTTTAATGACATATATTGTATGTAAAAGTTTAGAAGCCTCAGATGAGATTTTCTTCTCCTAAAAAGAATTATATTCACAACTACTAGGCAGAAATAGGGGTGACAGATTGATTTATTCTAATCAAGAACTGTTTTATTTGATGCTACTTGCACTTCAAGTAAGTGTCTTGCAAGGGTCAGTTAATCTTTAGTTCATTTGTCTCTTCGGGGTTATCACAAGTTGAGCCTACTCTATTCTGAAAATGTCTCTTTCTTCAGGACCATACCAACATCTGGCTGTGTGTACTATGTTTTGCACCAGATTCTCAGCCTCCTGCCAACATTTCTGACTCTCCTAGATTTTCAACAAGTGCCTATTTTGATATTTCCTCTAATACAGGATTTGGCAAACTCCTCCTTGCAAGCCAAATGCACCATTCTTCATTTCCTCAGTTTTTGGTGACTTCAATATTAAGTATTGTAATGTTTTTTAAAAAATCAAGTTTAAGAATAATATGTTTTAGAGTACATAAAAATTTAATTAAAAGGTCAATATCCATAAATACAATTTTATTGTAAAATAGATACACTTACTAATTTAAGTGTTTAAGATTTCTTTCTCACTTCAGCAGCAGAATTGAGTAGTTGAAGCAGAGACCATATAGGGTGTTTTCTGTGGACTGCTGTTCCTGGCACTACAAATGGTAGTGAGAATGTTATGACATGATATCATTGCGAGTGTATCACCTGTTCGTGTGAAATGATGTTTTCTAAGATGAAATATGTAAAAACTCTTAATAAACCAGCATTAGCAGGTGAACATTTGCAGTCAAGATGAGGCACACAGACTTTGAACCGCAATTTGGAAAATGTTTCCCCTTAAAAAATTCTAATCTTTAGTATATTTGTATTTTGAAAAACTGTTTATTATTATTAATACTGTTATTATTTTATCATATTTTAAGTTTAATCAATATGATTCTTGGATGTTTGTTATTTTTCATGTTACATAAGTCTCTATTTTTCTTTTTGGCCCCAAAAGACTGAAATATTTATTATCTGATCTTTTACTGAAAAAAATTTGTAAAACCCTACTCTATTGGGTCCTAAATTTTTTTTTCAAGGATGCTCACAATTTCTACACTGCTTTTCAGAAACTTTCCATTTAGGATTTTAAACTCATTACAGCCCTATTGCTGAGCAAATATCTTGAAGCTCTGAGTGCAAAAACAGGAAAAAATACCCAAACTAGGTGTCTGCCTCTCTGAGAACAAATTGATTCTAGGAGGGTGGGGTCTCCATGTCTTACACTTGCCACCAAGTGGTCAAATTATAGTTCATAATTGGTGCCTGTTGCTGGAAGGTGGGTTGTATATGTGAGTCTATGCATCTGGGCCCAGGAATAATCTCCATCTTTATCACTTCAGCAAATCCTTTTAGAGCCATCTTGCCAGTTCTGAGGTGGTCATTAACAAAAGCTGGCTTAAGGCAAACGCTCAAAGCAGTTTTGTGTATTCAGTTGTTTACTTCATTGTCTATGGGAGATAATTTCTTGTGGGAATTAATATGGGTTACAAAAATCTTTACATTTTGCTTCCACTCCCAAATGTTTGTGCCTGTGCCTTATCCCAGACCTCCTCATACCTGATATTCCAATTCTTTCTGTTCTAGGCCTCTGAGAAGCCAGCGAGGCTATTTGTCATTGCCAATACCTACCTATTTTAACCTCTGGTTATATCGGTTACATCTCTTTTTATTCCAAATAAGTTAGAAATCTGACACCCCTTATAACCTCCACCACAATTATCCTTGTATGAGCCACTTTCATTTCTTACCTGTATTACTGCACTGGTCCTCAGTTTTCCATACCTTCATTTCCACTATGCAATTTTATATTCTTGCCATAATTCTTTTCTAGTTTTAGTTATAAAATACTAGTTTTATGTTCAGAAACTTTTTAGTCAGTTTACACCTCCTTCTGCTAGACATAAAAATGCAAAGTATGATGATGATTCTGGAAATCTGCCAAAATAGAATTTAATGGGAGAAAACCCTTGGCAAAGATTAGATAACTTTCAAAATATTTGAGTTATAATATTACATTTAAATATTTAATTGAACTAAATTTCATTTTGTTTTAAGGTATAAATAATGAATATTTTAATGTTTTTAATTTTTAGCTCATAATCATGATGCCATTTACTGATTTATGAGTGTCAATCAATGGTCATTTCAGTGTTATCATTTTACTATAATTTTCTGAAGTGTTTTATGCAAATGATCATTTTCTTTTTCTTCCCAAACTTTATTCTCTAGTTTTCTCTGAGATAGCACTAGCATTTTCTCCCTCTGTCTCATTAACTGTTCCTTTTGAGTCTCACATTAACCTTCTCTTCTCTAGCATTCTTCTAATTTCCCAGGTCCTCGAAGTCCAGAAGGAGGACCTTTTATTTTTTTCTGTACTCTTTTCTAAAATGATTACATCCAATCCCATTGCTTTAATGATCAGTTCTACACTGATGGCTATTTATTTTTCATTTCCAGCCAGACATTAACCTCAATCTCCTGGCTTGAATACTTTACTGCCTACCAGATATCTTCACATGAATGTCTAAAAGGCATCTCAAATTTAACAAAACTAAAGGAAAATTATAGATTTGTATCTCCACTGCCTTCTTTGTCTGTGGCATAATAAATATGCCAAATCCTTCCCCATCTCTCAGAATAGTACCAATGATCCCACAGTTTCTCTGGCCCAAAACATTGGCATCACCACTAGATCATTCTCTTTTTAAGTACTCTAAATTCAATCCATCGGCAAAATCCAAAATTCCTTCCAAATATATACCAAATCAAAATACTTCATGCTATCTTCTCTAGTACAATAGTGTTCAAATCATCATAATTTCTCCTTATCTTAATATTGTTAAGAGAGCAGTTAAGAAAGGAGAAATCAAGTCAGCACACTTTGTTTCTGTTAGTATTTGAGATTTTTCTAATAAAAATAAATATATTCAAGCCAGAGTACTCCAGTTTGTTCAGATATGCTTGCCATGAGATTTTTATGGATATAAACTCTATAATTTTGTGTATTAAAACAAATGATAAGGCTGTGGACATATTTATATATTTATATGTGGCAGAATACACAGTTACTCTGTCTTCTCAGTATCTTGGCTACAGAAACAGCACTGTAAGAACAGATGGTATGCATAAAAAATGCACATGGACAAGTCATAACAATAACTACATTTATTGTGTTTTTGTTTTGGGCCATGATTTTGATTCATCATCATTTTTAACTTTTTCAAAATCTGATAAGAATGCTATTACTGTTTTATAGAGTAGGTGACATGGGTTGAGGGAAATTTTATAATTGTCCTAAGATTACACAGCTTTATTAGAGTTAATCATTTAATCATTGATGAGTCTGTCTACAAAATTTGTCATCTTAATATCTATGTTATACTGCTTCACAAGGTAGAATAAAATGACTACCCAATCTTATAAAAGAGAATTCCACTTTTTTTCATGTTATCATGTTATGCTTATAGTAACTTTATGTTCTTAGGGATGGTATGTTATTCTAATCTACTGAGATACTTGAACTTGGAAGGAATAAAAAAATTCCTCTATTCCAAATACCTAACCCAAGAACTCAAGACAAGTTATCATACAACTTAGAATTATAGAAATGTATTTAGTGAAAATGTATTCAGTAAATCATAATGTAGTATATTTCAGTTTAAAATTTTTCCTATATTTTCAAAATGTGTTACTATGTAATGTTCTTCTTTAAAACAATCTTCCAGCATTATAGACAAGACTGTCTTTTTTTGGGGGGGGCAGACCTTTAACAATTGAAAACAGGTTTCATTCTATTTGTTTTAATTTATCTTACCTTTCCTTTTACATTAGATCTGACTTCTGGGTGCCTCATCTGATATGTTCTGGCGCACAACTCTAATCCACATTCCTCTAATAATAAGCTATCCAGGCACAAATTCAATACTCTAAAACTCTTCTGGATAGGGTTACATTATACAGGGGTCCAAATTTTTTTTGCAGAATAGAATGAAGCACAAAACAATAAGTGACTCTGTTAGTATATATATAAGTGCAAGGTTTAGGAGTGTTTTAGCAAATAAATAACTAAATAACTAACTAACTAAATAAATAAATAGCCATGACAATCTGGGTATAAGAAGTTCCTAAATTCTATCTGCATTCTTGAAATAGAAACATACGCTATGATCAGAATCTGATTTGCATCTTATATTTAGCTTCTGTTAAGGTAATCAAGTGTGAACTTTATCACCTATTTTTAGGATCCACAAGTAAAAATAAGAAGTATCTTGTCCTTTTATTTCCTGTGTCCTAGACACACACACGCGCACGCACACACACACACCCTAGAGATGAGATGATTTTCAATATCAGTGCATTCTTTTGTTAAAAACATGGGATGGAAAGGTTTACTCCAAAATAAGTTTTATCTCTAGCACTGTTCTAGAATTATTTATCTGGCATAGGCCTTAAATATTAGAGTTATGTTTCAGCTGGTGATTCATAAAGTAGTAAGATTCTATCTCATACTCTCTCACTGATCTAGTATTAATAATAGAATAGACAGTCTTGGCATAAAATTGTTAATTATGTTACAAATGCATTAACTGGTTACCTTCTGTTTTGCTTTCTTACCCTTTTCACTTTTCTAATAAAACCTGCCCCTTTCAGACTTGTACATTAGCACCTGTGGATTAAAAAAAAAATTAATATGTCCTCACACAAATAAGATTTCTTTATTCTTTCTTTACTGAAGATAGAGTAGAATGGAATGTTAAATGCCCAGACTTTGAAGTAGAGTTCCTGGTTTTGAATCTGAGGTCTATAAGTGATAGCTATATAACTTTAGATACATTATATAATCTTCTTAAATCAATTTATCTGTAAAAGGAAAAACTACATCTACAAGATTAGATGCTTAATAATTAAATATGATATTTTATATATACAGTATTACCACGGTACCTAGCACATAAAAAGTCTTCAATAATTTTCAGATAGATTAATTTTTTTAACTTGGCTATTTGTCAATATTTTAGTGAAGGAAAAACAATCTTTCTTAGCATGAGAAATTTTAAATTATGTATGTACAGTGATTGCTATCTATTTGACTAAAATAGCATAATAAACCTTCACAATAAAAATATATATAATTTTAAGTAATATCCTAAATCAATAGAGAACAAAACTATATTAGCAGTAAGACACTGGATGATAAGTGCTTCCTAGGATAATGTTAATCTCATTATATGCTGAGATGTATTTGCTATCTTATAAAAATATTTAAAATAATTTATTGTACTCTGAGGCATGCAGAGATCCTTAGAAGAATTGCCATCACATTTAATCATATTTTCTGTCAATTCAGTCTTTCTGTAGGGAAAATAAAATCATTTTATATTTCTGATAAGGGCTGAATCCTTAAATTCAATTCTTTAAGAATGGCATTCTTCCTTCAAATTTCTTTTTTTCTCTCTGGGAAGTTGAGCTAGAAGCTTTCTGGTTATTTTAAATGACAGATTCCTTTTTGACTTTAATTTTTTAAATAAAAAATGCTTGAGTATAAAAGCACTTAAAACTCAACTATACTTTAATAAGTTTCTACTTAATTAGAGTTAACAAAATTTTGCTCCCATTATTCTTGGTCAAGGATCAACAAATTTTATCTGTGAAGGGCCAGATAATAAAACATTTCAATTTTGTGGGCCATAAAGTCTCTGTAAAAACTACTTAATCCTGCCCTTGTAGTATGAAAGCAGCCAAAAACAATATGTAAATAAGTGAGTGTGGCTGTGTTCCAATAAAACTATAAAAAAAGAGGCAATGTGCCAGGTTTGACCCATAGGCCATAGTTTAATCAAACTGCTCTAACTCAAGCCCAAACTGAAAATTACAGAAGTGTCAGATTCTTATGGAAAATTTCTAATTTAAAGGCAGAATTATTGGGTTCAGATTATCTAATTTTTACTAAAACTTATATAATATTTTCTAAAAATGAAAGCTAAAGGACAAAAAGCCTAATATAGGACTCATTATACCTTGCACTAGTCCTTTTAGCATTCTTATTTTCCCAGTCAGAACATAGATTTGTTCAGAGTTTCAAAAACCTAGATAGAATTCCTATTTATAGTTTTCCAGTTTCTCTGTGCTATCAAACTCAAAACAGTTTTATATTGGAACCTCCAGAGGCTATATATTATCTTCTATGTCCCTTTTAGATCAAAATAGTTAATACTTGTGTGCTTTCTCCTGGGAAAATCAACAATATACCTGAGCCATTATTGTCCCAGGGGTTACTAAGGCAGTCTCTTACTATTCATGTCTTAACCAAGTCCTAAAACCTTACATTTCCCAGTAATTCTACTTCTACAAATTATGTAAATGTCTTTGTGTGGTTTTCTAAAGATAAGAGACATCTAAGATTAATCTCATCTCTGTATTCACACTTTTAGTCAAAAAGGACATAAAATTTATCAAAGAAAAGTAACAATTCTGTCAAAATAAAGTGTATTACCTAAGTCAGGTGTCCCCAAACCCCAGTCCACAGACCAATCCCAGTCTGAGACCTGTTAGGAACCAGACTATACAGCAGCAGAGGAGCTAGCGAAGTTTCATCTGTATTTGTAGCCACACTTCAGTGCTAGGATCACCACTTTAGTACCACTTCAGATCATCAGGCATTAAATTTTCATAGGAGCACTGGTTCTTGGTGCCAAAAATGTTGGGAACCACTGACATAGGTTCATAATTTATCTTGAAGAGTTAAATCCCTTACTCTGGATATGCTGAAAACAGTTCAAAATTGTCTTAGGAGAGAAATTAAGAATAATTGAGAGAATTTCAGGATCATCTTGAATATTTCCTGTTAATCCCTCTGGCCTGCAAAGTTTCTGTTGAGAAGTCAGCTGACAGTCTTATGGGAGCTCCCTTGTATGTATCAAATTGCTTCTCTATTGATGCTTTTAAGATTCTCTCTTTTCTTTAACCTTTGCATTTTAATTGCAATGTATCTTGGTACAAGCCTCTTTGGGTTCATCTTGTTTGGGACACTGCGTGTCTTTTGCCAGATTAGAGAAATTTTCTGTCATTATTTCTTCAAACAGATTTTCAATTCTTTGCTCTCTCTCTTTTTCTGGTACCCCTATGATGCAAATGTTGGAATGTTTATTGTTGTCCCAGAGGCCGCTTAAAGTATTCTAATTTCTTTAATTCATTTCCCATTTAGAACAACAACAAAAAAAGTGTTAATTTAACATAAACATGCTCTTTGAGGCTGAAGCAAATCTGACTGGTTTTCAACATGAAAATAAAATATAAAAACTGTTCTTGGAGTTATTTCTAAGCAGAACTTGTCCTTAACCTAATGCAGCAAAAATACATATGAGGATCAGTATTTAATAATTTTTTATTGGTAAATTTCAAATCTCAGAACAACACAAAGCAAAATATCACATTTTGCACAAATATGATGTTTCTTACCAGATCTTTTTGCCATCCTTATCATTGTCTGAGCAGCAAACTTTGCAGCAAACAGTTGGATTCTGTTTCCATGATGTTAGTGATAGCCTCTTGGGGAAATGTTTTCCAGACAGGCAAAGAGGTGTGATATTGTCAGAGCTTGGACAAACCTGAAGATGTTGATGCCTGGGCTTTTGATGTTTTTACAGCATTCTTTTGAACAACATCAGTATGAAGACTAATTGTGTGCTCAGGATTGTCCTTTTCAAACAGGATATAAGAGGTCAGCACTGTAATGTTAGAAGGTGGTGAAAGAATTTCTTATAACGAAATTTGTGGCTTTTGCACTCAGTTGGATAAAAAGTGAGCACCTGACCAGCTGAGTCCATTCCTCACATATTCTCATTATAATCCACATGACACATGGCTTTGTAATTTTCTTTCCATTTCTACTGTCTGCTTTAATTATAGTATTATTGTGGAATGTTAACAACATTGTCACCTCCTTCTTGTCACATCATTTTATTGCCATAGACTCACCACAGAATCTGGCTACAGTTGCAGTTGTCACCTTTTGATCCTTTTCTTTTCTCCCTCCAAAAATTATTTGGCATCTGTTTTCTGTTCAAATGAGCTGTCCCAACTGCACCAGTCCTGTTTTGATGTAATTCTCTGAAATGCATTGTGTATGGTGTATGGTGTATGGTAAACTTTGTGGGTAAGTTTAGGACTGTAATCTTTGAGTTATCTCAGGATAAATGCTGAGGCCTCAATGCTGCTGGCAGGTATTCTCAGGGAAAACAGAAAATATGGGTTAAATTATTTTTTCTTGTTGCTTTTCTGATTGGATGTTTTCTGCTACCTTACCTTCTAACTTGCAATTCAGTCCTCTTCATCTAATTTGTTGTTTTACTCCAAGATAGTATTCATTTCAGTTATTATATTTTTTTTCTTTATGACTGGTTCTTTCTTATGCTTTTTTTCCCTTCATTTTTATGTTTTCTGTCTTTTTGTTAAAGTTCTCATTGAGTTCATATACTCTTCCCCTGAGTTCATTGAGCATCCTTTTAACCAGTGTTTTGAACTCTGCATCTGGTAGATTGCTTGTCTTCATTTAATTTGGTTCTTTTTCTAGCACTTCTTTCTGTTCTTTCATTTGGGACATATTTCTTTGTTTCTCCATTTTGGCAGCCTCCTTCTGTTTGTTTCTATGTATTAGGTAGGACTGCTATGTCTCCCATCTTAGTAGAATGACCTTATTTAGTTGATGTCCTGTGGAGCCCAGTGGCATGGTCTCCCTGGTCACCTGAGCCTTGTGCTCCAGGTGTGTCTTTTGTATGGGTTGTATGCACCATTTTGTTGTAGTTTAGCCTTAGTTGTTGCCTACAGAGAAGGATTCCCTGCAGTGGGGCTCTGGTGTCTTCCCAGTCTGCCCTTTGGGTGTGTTGTCCCTAGACATGGTCCTGGGTGGTGCTCTGACTCAGACAAAGCCAGCCACTGGCATGCAAGTGATGTCTCCTGGGAGGGACTCTGTACCCTGCCTGGAGCTACCTGGCATGAGCCACTAAGCAATCTGAAGATGACCACGATCCACACTAGACATGGAAGTGCCTCGAGAGGCCAAACTGTGAAGTGAAGCCAGCTGCCACTAGTGCTAGACTTGGAGCTGCTCAGCAGGAAGTGTAGGACACGCTGAGGCCAGATACTGCTTGTTTGAATTTTGTGAACCTTTGAGAGATTTTAGGAAAGTCCAAAGCATGAATCCAAAGCATGAGCCAGTATGAGGGCCTGAAAATTAGATGGGGGAGGGTTTCAGGGAATCACCAGGGTAGAGTCACCAGTGTTAGTCAGGATGATGGAGACTCAGATATGGTGGTCAGCTGAGTTTGTATGCTGGATATGAGGAGAGTTCAACAAAGGAACAGTGGACTCCACCCACAAATCTATCTGGGAAAAGGCTGCCCCTCCAACTCTCAGCTTGAATCCAGACAATTCAGTTCACTATATGTCCCTGGAGCTGTCTGAGCTGCTGCCTCAGCACTGGAGCTCAGAATAAATTTGTCAGTGGATAAGTCCATATACTGGCACTTTAAAACCAATGCCTGGGACTGCTGCAACTCTTCGTCTCAGTCAGCCAAAGTCTCTGCCAATTTTCACAGCCACATGTTGTAGGGACTACTCTTCTCAGCACTAAAATCCTGGGTTGAGAAACCACTATGGGGCTGGGAACTCTCACTCCTCCAGGGAGGCTTTTGCAATTGAGATAGCCCTCCCAATTTTTAATCATCTCACATGGGTATGGGATCGGCCCATTCCACATTGCCACCCCTCTTACCAGTCTTGAGGTGGCTTCTTCTGAATGTCCTTAGTTTTAGAACTTTTGTTCCACTAGACTTCAGTTGATTCTCAATGATAGTTATTCGATAGATTAGCTGTAATTTTGATTTGGTTGTGAGAAGAAGCAGCATGGCATTTACCTACTCTGCCCTCTTGACCAGAATAACTTCATTTTTAAAATTTACTTTTTGACAGTATAAGTGAAAATTTTTAGAGAATCACCTCTGTTATTAATCTTTCTCTGGAATTTGCATATTATCTTATAGGTAGAAAAAACAGGAAATTACTTTAATCTGATAAAGATTTGAATTAAGTCAGGTTGTTTTAAATTTTATTAAGGATCTATCTACTTCTCTTTTACATGATCTGTTAGGATATAGCTCTCCAGGCATCACAAATTGAGGATATTTTGTAATTAATAGGACCATCTCTTTAGTACTATGAGTCTATCTCAAATTCCACTTTACTTTTAAGAAGGTTTTATTTAGCTTTTTAGCTTCTTGCTCTGTGCAATTAAAGGATTTTTTAAATGCCAGGAGGGAAACCGTAAAGCAGAAGAATCACTTCTTTGTGCCTCTTCTCTCCTGATAGCCTCGGGAGTTCAAACTTCAATATTTTTTCTTGAGGTCCCATGAGCCTACCAAAGACATTGAAGGGTTTTCTATGTTTAGCCATAGTTATTTCTCCTGATTCTTGGCTTTTTTCCCTGTGTCAAAAATCAGCAAAAGTCTTAAAGGGAAAGGTAGCTTGAATGAAGTCTTATTTTCTTTCCCAGATCTTTTCTGAATATTGGTTTCCTTGGCCACTGTGATATTTTTAAGTCAGATTTATAAAATTTGCCTCAGCTACTCCATCTTACCTAAAAGAACAAACTGAGGCTTGCACTAAATTTGTCTCTAGTGCACATACACACACCATGTCTTTTTTAAATATTTTAAGACCTTATTTTATTTCAAATCTAATTTTTGACAATTAAATGCACAATATAACAAGCCACTGGTTCTTTGTACAGCAATACATCATCAACAGGTACACAAGTAAGAGTGTACCTATAGAATCTAAAATTATCATTAAACTAAAAGTTGTACCTCTGAATTATAAAATAGTAATTTGTACAATTATATATTTTTTGCTAGCTAAGATAACTTTGTTTAAACTAGTCACTCCAAGTAAACTCAGTTAATATACGTCACTGGCCCTAATATAAATGTCCTTTTAGTTTCTGTTTATGGCTTTTCCAAATAAAATTGCTTATTCAATGTAAGAAATCTCATAGTTTTCCAATTTAGATATGCAATTTTGAATCTACATGTTGCTTTATCAAATCAGTAATGTGTTTTAAACAAATTAAATTCTTCTAAAAATTTTTTGGTAGAAGCCAAATAATTACAAAAAGAGAGAAAGACAGAGAGATGGGGGGCACACACACACAGAGAGAGAGAGAGACAGAGACAGAGAGACAGAGAGACAGAGACAGAGACAGAGACAGAGAGAAAGGATTTAGAGCTACTTTAGGAGAAAAAGGAATGAAAAGTCAAATCTCATGGTAATTTGACTTTTCCTACCATAGACAAAATAAGTAACAGAACTAATTGTAATGCAACAAGCTGGCTATTCTCACTGACTCTCCACCACCCTCACACTGCTCTTTCAAAAGACGACTTATAATCATGTTGCTATTACAGAAACCAACTTTTAAGTGTTAGAATTAAATTTTAGTAATTGTATAACAATATAAAGAATGGACTCTATGATGACTAAAGTATGCTAAAGGTAGAAAATATATATATCATGCAAATAATAAACAAATGAAAGCTGCAGCTATAAAACAAGAAGTAATGCCAGAGATAAAAGACATTTCATATATCTAAGAGTCAAATTAAGTCTTAAAATATATAAGGTAAAGATTGATGAGTGAAAAAAGAATTAGGCAAGCTTACAATTTTATGGAAAGATTTTGATTACCCAGTATTTTTAAAATTGAAATTAGAAAAATTTACTCCACCTCTCAAAGACCTCTGAGGCTTTACATCACACTCAGAATAAATGTTAAAATCTTTAGTATCCCCCAAACCCTATACAGCCCCACCCATAATTACCTCACCTTTTTTTCTTTCCCTTAGACTACTCCAAATACCCTGTCCATCTTACTCTGCCACAAGCCTTCATCATGCTCCATTTCAGGGTTTTAATATTTTCCACTCTCACTTTTTTGAACAACCTTCTTTCAGGTGTGTTCATGGTTTGTGACCTTCTCTATCTCAGGTCTTTGTCCAAATGTCAGAATATTATTGAGGCTTCTTCTGCCCATCAACCTCAAAGTATCAACCACTTCCCTCAGCATTCTCCATTCTTCTTTTGTCCTGATTTAGCTGTTATATTTATCATCATCCTACACATTCCCTATATATTTTACTTGTCTTTTTGCTTAAATTTTTTTACATGAACTGGCATATAAATTTCATGGTGGGGAGGGGGTCATAAATTTTGTTCATGACCATATCTTCAGTGCTTAGAACAGTGCTTGTCCATGCGTTAAATAAAAATGAATATATGACTACATAATATTTTTCTAACCTAATGATAACCAAACATCTTTATATACCCTATGACCAAATAAAATGCAGATTAAAGACATTTATAAAATTAAATGCAAATAAAGATTTGGAAGGAAACATTTTGAAATAACACAATTGAGAAAACTGGGCCCTAGGGAGACTTGCCTAAAGGACAAGAGTGAGCAGCAGAATATAACAGTTTGTGCATGTTCTACTTTATCATACTGCCCATTCCAGAATTTAGGATCATTAAAGTTTTCTGTTTGTCTCACATAGAATTTAGTAATGAATTAGTTACCAATGTTTAAACATTAGCATATTTCTCCCAAGAGTCTAAATACCAGTTTCTCGTGAAAAATTAAAATATTTACAAGACAGGATCCATATTTCTGTTTGTTCTGCTTTCTATAGAGCATGTGTTCTCAAATCTACTACCTTTTTTTCCCCCACCATATTCTTCTCATGGACATCTGATTTGCAACTTTGAATTCATTTCTATTTTCATATGTATGTATCTATTCCATCATTGATTCAGGTAATTATGGCATAATAATGAACTAAGGAGAAAATAAACTAGTGTTATTGAAAGGAAATGTAAATGACACTGTGATTCAAAGTCTCTGCCTATCATATTCTAACAAATAAATATTCATGCACCTTTACTTAAATGTATTCACAGGATTTTTATCTCCAAATAAAGTTCTGCTATCTCAAAATGTTACCTGGGGGGAAAAAATTTATCAGTCATTTACTCTTTATTATGAATTGCCTTATTTAGAAGAGAGAGGCTTAGTTAAATATGTCTTGATTGAGAAATAGGAAATTATTATTGCTATTATTATTTTAGTTTTTTTTTTTTTTTTTCCCCGGTGATGATGTTGTGAAGGAATCTAAAGTTGGGTTAACTGCGTGGAGGTAGTTTTTGATAGTCAAGGGAAATGCATACTGTTATATAGAGTTTCAGGACAGTTAAAAGAGGATTATTAGGAGTTATGGGAGATATATAAAGAGAAATATGGGGAGATATTTATGTTAAGTTTCACCTAACTGTGTAGTTTCACTGTTTGTCCTTGGTGTATATTGCTAATGCCAAACTAGTGAATTAATCTTGCTTGACACAAGATTGCATTCCTCTCTCCAATGCTATAGGCATAGTTTGAGGAAAAATAAGTTTTTTATTTTCCTGAATACCTAAATTTCTCATGTAAATCTTGTTTACTACTTAATTGTTAAATATGTCAATAATATATACAGCCTGTTTGGCTTTTGGTTTCAAAGAAAAGTATTGTATGTATTTTTAGGTAAAATGAAAATTGAAAATAATCTAAATCATTACCTTGTATCTCTCTGTTTGAATGACATTTTAAATAATTTTTTGGTTGTTTTCATTTTTTTATTGTGCATATAGACTCCAATGCAGCCAAATTTATTTCTTGTTTGTATGTTGGTGACTTAACATGTAGCTGCTTTCTAAAATAAATGTGCTGATGAAACATATGGACACAGCTTTTCCCCACCTAATCTTTTTCCTTTAATGTCTACATAATATTTTGATTTTCTGTGCAATATAACTGGCATTGAAAATTACCAATTTTGTAAGATTATGTCTCCCATTCTATATACTCCTTTCATCATCTGTCTTATGGGATGATTTTTTTCCCTCTCTGTTAAGAAGATTCAATGTGACATTCTGATTCAAATCATTGCTGCTTAAAGTCTGACATATCTTCTTTTTCATATTTTTCTCTCTGTACCTTTCTTTATCCAAGAGGAAATCACCTAATTTAGGGTTTAACCAACTTGTCTTCTAGAGGACATATTTTTTTCAGCTATAGGTGATAGGCATAGATATCATCATGGCAATAATACACTTTACCTGAGAAAAGATGACACACTTTTTTTTCTAAAATTTGTTTGCATCAACACAAAATTGTCATTGAATATTAAATTATATGGTTTCTTATACTGAAATTGTGGTGACTAGATTTTGAAAATATCAGTAGGTTCCAGTTATGATTCTGTCATTTTTTCTCATATCACATATTTTCTATAAAAATGTGGCTACTCACTCTAGGCTTGCTCTGACACTGGAGAGAGTGCTCTGTTTTATGAGAAGAACGTATTTATATACAATTGCTGAAATTATAGTTCCTCTAGATTATAATGTGTTATATTATTATTTCTGCTCTATATTGTCTAATTTTAAAATTTTATGTTAGAAATTTGCACCAAAACATAATAATTTGGGCTGGAAATATTAGAAATAAACTTTTACACACTGTGGACTTATTATGAAGTTTCGCTACATGATTTTTTTTGAAATTTAGAGTGTACTGACAAGAGATAGACATGGCTTATGTTATCTAAGGCCCTTGCTGCCTTCCTTCTCTCATAGAATTCTCTTTTGTCCTCTTAATTGATAATTGCACAAAATAACTCTGATTTCAGGTAAACATCTCTGGTTATAAAACTGTCTGGATTAAAGACATTGGGAACTGCATAGCAAATAGCAAATCTGGACTCATTTAAAACACCTGGTTGAGATATTAAAAAATCCAAAGCCTTTGTGCAAAACTCATGTTCTTAATCACTTACCCATTAATTCACTCATTTGTTCATTACATAAATATATATTGAATGTTACGAAAGAGACTATAGATTTACAATGCTAGGGTTTAAACCCATATTTGCTATTTACTAGTCATTTAAACTTGGGCAGTTAAATTCTTTATAGGGGTGAAACTTCTAAATCATAGATCTTAAGAACTCTCAAATAATTGTAAGACTACATTCATAATACATGTAAACAATTGCTACTCAGTAAATAAATGTAAGTCACAGTAATTTTATCACATTACAGTAGCAAAGAGAAAGGCAGGAGAGTGAGTGATAAAAACTAATTACTGATGAAAATTCTTAAACATGTCCCTTCTGTGAAATTAAGAAAGCAGTTGATGACATTGCAAGAATAGTACATGTTGTTGGCAGAACTCAGATTGCAGTGTATGGAGTAGAAATTTTCTGCTGTTGTCAAATATTTAACATTCCATGATATATTAACTGCTTCAAACAGTATGAGTGGTATGGTCTCATTTCTGTTAAAATATTTATGCACATAGGCAAAATTACATATATAATTTTATATGTAAATATAAAAAATGGCTATTCTTGGTGAAACTGAGTATTCATAGTTTTCTTCTTTGAGTTTTTATGAGATCTTTATTATTTTTTTAAACAATTCACATGCATTTTTATATAAATTAGGAAATATTATTTAAAGTTTAGCTGTTAAGTAAAGAGAGAAAAGTAAAAGGAAATTCAGAGCCTAAGGAGCTTATAAGATGGTGGACATGTTTCTATTATGAAAACAAAGTGTTAGTGAAGAGAGAAGGTGAATATATAAGAAAGAGTAATCATGGAGAGGGAAAGTCCTAGAGGAGAGACAGAAGATAGAATATAAGGTTGACAGGTCAATAGCACAGAAAGAAAGTCAGCCTTGGAGATTCAGAATAGATGTGGGCTAAATAAGCTGTTGTTTAAGGATATGTAGCCTATTTATCACTGGAAACACTGATTTTAAAAATAATAGTCACCTAAAATACATGGTAAATGAAAATATTAATGTACAAATTCTTATCTATCTCAAATGTTGGTAAAATTTCTTTTAAATTGATTTAGTTCATTTAAGGGCTGGGTAAATAAAGTTAATATATGACTAGGCTGGGTGTCAAACAATGAGGAATAATAAAGATTATTCATTTTCATTATAATTAATTATCTTAAAGACATTTATTTACAATTCAACTGTATATAAATCCAGGAAAAATAAAATCTACAAAAACGTAGTGTTGACTGCAGCCAATAGGCCTCTACTTTTCAGTATATGAAAAACAATTGCTAAGTTAATTGAACATTTCTAATAAATTTTTTCAGATTGTGTCCACTTATACAGGACAGACACATCAACACCACTTAGTAGAAATACGACTACCCAGATTTCTTCCTTTACACTCATGTAGATTGAATCTTTTAATAAAAAAAGTTATATTCTATTATTTAATAATTTAATTTTGACAGAATTCTAAATAAAAATTTATTAATATAAATTGATTTTTTTCAAAGTATACATGAATTGTTTGCAAAGCAATGTTTTTTGTTTGTGTGCTGGTTTTTAATTAAATAATATTTCAAAGATTAAGAATAAGAAATCAACATATTAAAACAGAATTCCTTTTAAACAAAATGAAATGAAATGTAAAAATAAAACTAATATCTAAAAATGGAATTTTTGGAAATGCATGAAATTTTTACGTTCTCATTACTTTTTTGTAATAGTGGAATAAGCTCTTCTCTATCATTATGTTTTGAAACAAAGATTTTGGGTTGAAATATTTTACAGAGAGTATGATGTAATCTTGCAGATATCAGACCAATGACAGGAAGTAATTTTCACCAACCTATTTTTTATTACCTTCTAGAGGGAAAGAGTTGGCTAACTGTTTTCTCAATTTTTCATCATATTAAGAAAGTGTTATACTTTTATATTTGCAATCTCATCCAAAGGCATAGCGTATAATAACCTACATGCCTTCTTATCCAGATAGAGGAGAGACAAGATGAACATTCATTAATATGGTTAGAATACTTTTAAACAAGTTGAGATTTTTACCTTGGGAATTAGGAAAACAGGACTTGAAAATAGTGCTTTAAATATCTTATAATAACCAAATTTTCATTAGCTATTATTTCTTTGCTTAAAGGGAGGATTTTTTTTCTTTACATTTATGCATTGAGATAGTCACAAATATTCAGATAGTTTGAGGTAAAAATTGGCCATTTACTTTCCCCTGTATGAGAGCCAAACTCTGAAAACAGAAAAAAAAAAAATCTGTATGAAATAATTTTATAGATTTCTTAATGAAATTGCATGCTATGAACAATGTACTTTCCTTTGTATTCTTCAATAATAAGAACATTTAAGGTAGCAAATAATATATTTGATCTAATTTGTAGGAATTCTGTATATTATCTGTAAATTAAGAGTTAAAATAATAATAATTGACATAAGATGCTTATTTTATATTTATGAATATTGGCATTGTTATTACATTTTAATTTGGTAAAGTACTTGGAAGAGCATATTTTTAAAAAAGTATCAAAACATTTGTAGGCTGTAAAAATTTTATATATATATATATATATATATATATATATATATATATATATATATATATTTCTAAAAAACAAATTCGGTTTGCCCTAAAGTCTAGAGAACATAAATTAATAAAGCCCTAATTATCCCTAATTTGGGGGAAGCATTTAAATAGCAAATGCAATGTTTATTATAAGCAATAACCTAAATTATTATTTACTATATTCTAAACACTGAGCTAAGTAGACAATTGCTTTGATTATCTAATTGAATCTTCATCACACCAGTAAGAGATAGGCAATATTGCCATTTTCCACATGAAGATACTGAGACATTCTCAAGATCACAGAGCCAATAAGTGCTGATTTTAGCCTTTAAAATATGCAGTCTGTCTTCAGAGCCTACATTCTTACCTTCTACATTATACTGCTAAAGAACGACTCTTTTCTCCTATATAGTAAAATTATTCTAATACTAGCTAAAGGTGAAATTTCTCCACCTATTTCTTTGGGATTATGTTTATAAGATTATGTTTCTTTCTGATAATCTTTCAGCAATTATTCTTTTGAGATATCAAGATGTATCTTTTGCATCTCCAGTTCTGTTCAACACATTTCAAAATAGTTGTCTTTCTGAAATGGTAAATTTTAGATGTGGATAAAACCTAATATTATATGAACATATATATATTCTAGTATAGATTGCATACTAATTATACACAGACACACTCACACACACATATAATTTGTATATTCATACACAGCTTTTGGGGTTATTTTCCAGCATTTCAATTTTTCTAAAGCTTCTCAGGAAGCAGGTTAAGCATCAGCATCTAAGATTGATCTATAATGTGTGAAACTGTGAACTTCAGGATTTATGTCCTCTGCTTTAATAAAATGTGATTATTCAACAACTCATTGCATAATATTTTGCAGTGTCTGTAATACTATAAAATATGGCAAATGAATTTGGAAAATTTCATATGTATTAAAACTTATTTTTCTATTGATTTTTAAATTTAAATTTTGCCAAGTTACAATTTTAAAGATTAGTGGAACAGACATATAGATTTGATTTCAAGAGGCCACTCTATTCCATTCAGCTTGGAGCTTCGGACGTTAAAGGATGAAATGAAAGAATCAAGAAGATGTCTATGTTTTAAGAGATGGGACATTGTGAGAGCAATCCTAATAAAGTATCAGCTGTGAGTGAGCAGAAAAAGAGCTAAATTGTGCATTAGAGATTCTAATATTCAAGCTAAGAGTGGCAAATGAAGTTTAATATCAGTGAAATCTGCTGAAGTAAAGCGGGGAATGTTAACAGACAAAGTAATTAGACAATACAATAAATTTGGCTAAACAGCATGTCTGTTTTGGTGAGTCATTTCAGAGGTCAGGTACTCATTGGCTAGGATCCATCTCAAAGACAGCATGTGATTCTTTAACAGAAAGAGGATGGTAAAGGAGCAGCACATGGTGAATATATATGTTGTTGCTCAGGAGCAAGTAACAATGATCATAGGCTAAGTTTAGTAATTTATAATCACATAGTAAAATAACCCTATTTGAACTTATTTATAATTCATCATTTTTTTATAAAAATAGTAAATGTTAACTAAGTATAGATGTTGCATTAAAGCATTTTGGTTACATGAGAACTATAATCAAATTTATATACTGATATAATTTCATTATTTATATATCCAGGTTGATACATTTAAAATATCTTCTTAAATATTTAATGCAAAAGCAAAAATAAATCAAATTCCTTAAGTTTGTTAAGAACCTGACAAAGTTAGTCCTGTTTTCATTTGTAGAGGTCCCATAGTAGAAAACAAACTAAATAGATATAAAAATAAAAAAAAAAGAGATTGTAAGATGACAAGCTCCTTGCAATCTGTGAAGTCAAGCAAGGGTTTGTCTTGTTTAAAAATAAAACAAAATAAAATTGAAGAAACTAGGTCTCCTAAATGTGAAGTAACTTGCTCTGAATTCTAATTCAAGGATCTTAATACAGCATCTTTATCTCTATTACAAAATACTATTGAATAGCTTTAACAATGACTTTGTGAGTGCCCCCATCTAAATATTCATTTTAACCACTTTAGTTAAGAGATGCATAATAGTCTGAACTGATAATTCTTTTCAATAACCATTGTTATTTAGAGATAAATTTAGACTATTTTCTACTGAAGATTAGCAAATCATAACCAAGTAGGCTGTTATTTCAACTTTCTCTCTCGGTCTGGGATCCTGGCTGTATTTTGCTCCTTTTTGTTCTTCTGATCTACTTTTCCTTTCAGAATTGCCCCTTTCTCCACCACAGTAGAAGATATGTAAGGTCTTCTGGGGGTATTAATAATGGATGCTGGGACATTTAAACTTAACTTTTCAATGATATTTCAACCTCTAAAGGATGATTTAGATTTCAAGGTAATTTTATGCACATGGAGAGAGTTTTGATGAGAATAAACAAAAATAGGAATAGAAATAGGGATAGAGTAAAGCAAAGTCAGAGTTTTTGACAGTTTTGAAATTTCTGAACCAGAATGCCTGAATCTAATTCTGCTCTTTAAACTAGCTGGTCTATAATAATATACCAAATACTGAGAGTACCTATTTTCTGACAGATATATTCAAAACACTGGAATGCAACAACCAACAATAACAACAACAACAAAAAGTCACATTCTAGGTGGGAAAGACCAGTTTACAACAGCACCATGTAGAAAATAAATAGGAGAAAATTAATTTTACACTCTAATAGAGTGGGGTGGAATTTTAAATAGAGTCATCAGGAAAGGCCTAATTAAATAGGGTATTATTTGAGGAATGATTTTACATTTTGATAGGGCCAGACATGTGAAAGATAGATAAGTCAACAGTAAGTCTGCAATGAGATAGATGGACAGGAATTTCATTTACTGTCAATCAGTTCTCATAAGGGTGCAAACTCCATGATGGCGTATGTTTTATTTTTTGGTTCACTCCTATATTCTCAGTCGCTAGAATAATTCCTAGCATATAGTTGATATTCAATAAATTTTTGTTGAATGAATGAATAAATGAATGGCCATTGTGCTGAGATAGCCAGTTGCCATTTTGCTTTCACACAACGTATACACACAGCACAGGATGATAGCTGACAATGAAAACAGGTATAGGCAAACAGAAGTAAGAGAGAAATGGGAAGACTTCTAGATCTAAGTGTATCCGAGAACGACTTTATCTCGTGGACATCTTTGCTATAAGAATACATGTATTATTTTTAGTTTGTTATTTTCTTTAGCCAATTTAGTTTGGGTTTCTATGGCATTCTGCCAAATGAGTCCTGACTAATATACTAAACATATTTAGTCTTAAAAATGTCACTTTCCTTTTGTTGGGAATCAGCAGTTTTCAGGGTATTTTAGAAACCTTATAAATCCTCAAATTTAAAATTTTCCAGTTGTATTTATGTCCAAGAAAAACTTCTTACAGACTCAAACTAGAGAGCTCTGTTGGCTTAGCCAATAGAAGCTACTGTTTCAATAAATTAAAAAAAAGAAGAAGAAATAACACTTTTTGATATCTGGAACTGTCTTAAAACAGTTTTGTTACTAGACAGATTATAAATCTTTCTAATTTCTTCTTAGAAATCATTGGTGTGATATGAATATAAGACATCAATAACAGAATTTCTGCTATTTATTTATAACCATAATAGTTTTGAACAGGGCTATTAGAAATTTTAAATATTTGGCAGGACCACAGAAAAAAACAGTAGGAAAAAAGACTTCTGGTTCTTCCAGTGATACCAAGTGCTTTAAATCAATCTACATCAAGCATATTAAATTGATTATTTTTTAAAGCAGTAGGACATATCTAAATTTTAAATCTTAAATTAGTCTTTACATCTTTTTATTTTTGCAATAAATTTAGAATGCCCTATATTTTATTAAAAATATAAATTAAATACTTTAACCAACAAATAAAAACTGTATGGAAATAATTTATATTTATATATTTTCAGATTCTGATGACCTTATTTAATTTAGATTAAAATAAGAACATTACTTTCAGCACTTCAGTTTTTCCCTTCCAATAATAAAGCAACTCTTTATGTTAAAACCAGAAAGTTTTAACATAGTAAGAAAGTAAGTAAATGTTAAATATAATGTAAACAAAGATAGTGACTCAAACAGAATAAATTAGGTAGAATTGAAGTAAAACATTTAGAGAGTATTCTTTTTTGTAATAGAGTAATAATCAAGCAAGAGCACTGATCTAAATTAGAATGATAAAAGACAATAAAAACTAAGTCTAAGAATTGAAATGTAGAAAGTCAGAAACTTGTAGGTGACAGAAAATCAAGACAGCTAATCATTTCACTAAGGATAGTTACTTATAATTTGTACTTCCGATTAAAATATAGCCCACTGCAATATAACATTTACAATTGCAGTGTGTAGCTGTCCTACCCAAAGGCTTGTTTTTCACCCAGATATTGTAGTTATGGGTCTTTAAAGATTAGATTCCTACTTCAAAATCTAGAGGCTTTCATTATCTCAGATATTGGGGTGGGGGTTGGAATCTTCCATTGTCCACTTCTTTTGATTTAAGCTCTAGGAAACTGTGACACATTTAAATATGGTTTTTAAAAATTTATTTTATAGCTTTATGCCTTGCTGAAGTATCTGATACATGATATATATGATCCTTTTCTGCTCTATTATATATATTATTATTTTGCCTAGATAGTCAGGGACAGTGAGACCTCTAAATTCTAGTAACTGTGTTGGTAACTACACCAAATATAGATGAGAATGTTGTTCTGACTTTAGTGTTAAATATAAGAGACAGAAGAAGTAGCCTTTAGATTTTTATTTCAGAAAGCAATGATTTTCTTATTCTTTAAAAAACGTTTAATAAAAGAATAGGAAGCAGCCGAAATTCTAACACGTAACTAAGAGTTTTTCTTTATTCTGAGTTAATGTGTGTTGTGATGGAACAACTGTTTTCTGGGTAATTTCAGTTAGTAGAAACCTATAAGCAATACTCCGGGGAAAAAGAAGAGAGCAAAAATCTCAGGCATGAGAAACATTACAGAAACAAAAAGCAGAAGATTGTCTAAGTATTTTGTCTGTCTCAGACTCTAAGAAAAAAATTCTTTTTGGATTGTTAAGTAATTAAACCTATAAGCAACATGCCTATAATTAATGGACCTATGAGTGAAAGAGAAGTTATTTAAAGCAGTGGTCCTCAAACTTTTTGGCATGCAGAACCTGGTGGGGGAGGTAGATGGTTTCAGGATGATTCAAGAACATTACATTTATTGTGCACTTTATTTCTATTAAGATATAATGAAATAATTATACAACCCACCACAATACAGAATCAGATGCCACCAGATGCAACTGTACAATTGAAGTACATACTCACTTGCCACTAAAAAGCCTTTAATTGTCTTTTGCCACTCACTGATAGGCTTTTGGTATGAGTCTGCAAGCAATTGATTTGTTATGCACTCTGTTCAGTCATACCTCTCTGCTAATGTTAATTTTTATTTGTAGCCTCTTCCCAGTGCTAGTGTCAATGCCTCAGCTCCACCTCAGATGATCAGACATTAAACTCTCATAGGAGCATGAACCCATTTGTGAACTGTGCATGCGAGGGATCTAGGTTTCACACTCCTTAGGAGAATCTAATATCTGAGGATCTGAGGTAGAGCTTAGATGGTGACGCTAGTGCTGGGGAGCAGCTACAAATACAGATGAAGCTTTGCTCACTCCCCAGCTGCCTGCCTCCTGCTGTGCGGCCCCGTTCCTAACAGTCAATGAACCTGATACTGGTCTGTGGCCAGGGGTTTGGGGCCCCCTGATTTAAAAGATTTATAAATTTTCAGGTTTTCATATGCAAAATTCAACAATAATGTTTATGATATAATTTTTGTTAATGTCTTAGGAAGCGGGGCTGCCATAGCAAAGTACTGTAGACTTGGGGAGTTGAAAAGAAAAAATTATTATCTCACAATTCTGTATGCTGGAAGTCTAAGACCTGAGTACCCATACAGTGGAGTTTTGGTGAAGACTCTTTTCCTGGCCTGCAGGTGGCTTCCATCTCTCTCTGTGCTCACATGACCATTTCTGTGTGTGTGGTCAAAAAGAGAGAGTTAGCTTTCTGGTGTCTCTTTTTATAGGGGCACTAATTTCATTATGAGAACCCCAAACATGCTCATGACTTCACCTAACCCTAATTACCTCACAAGGCCCTATCTCCACAACCACTACCAGTTAGAGTTTCAACATATGAATTTGAGAGAGACACAGTTCTGTTCATAGCAATGGTCTATGTGACATAGTTTAAGCTCTAGACCCCAAAACCTTTTAAAAGCTCAATTATTGCTTTTCAAGTATTTGTACACATTTTTCTGTCCTCTATTAATCTCTCAGCATTTTGAACCTAGAGGATTTATCTTATTCATCTCAGTACCTAAAATTTTATTAGTACATGTGTATACCTCCATCACACACTCAATAAAAGAAAATAAATGAGTTTACAATAAACATTCTTTTAAGAGCAGCTAGAGAGGAGGGTGACATAGACTGATATTAATCAGTTTTTAGAGCTGAATTGGGCCACACTTACAGAGTAACCTTCATAAATAATAGCTTTTATTATCAATGTAAGAATGGAACCATAACTACAACAAGATGCAGATAATTAAAACAAATTTTAATGTGAGTTTTACAACTTATTGAATAAAGTTTATTGTTACCATTTATATAATTGAACACAATTTCTTATGCTAATATTAGAATATCTGTATGTTAAGTAGCCTCAAACTAAGAGACTTTAATAAAAGGTGGTTTAGAATAACTTTAATGTATTGTGATCCCAAACTACTGTTACTTTACTTACAAAATGCGTGACTTTATGGTACATAAAACATAGATAATTAACATTTAAGCATTTAATTCTCTTAGTCAATGATTAAGAACATGCATACAAAACTATACATACACAAACATATGTGTGTGTGTATATATATATATATATATATATATATATATGTTCACACAAACTTACATTTATATTTACATAAATATATATGGGTTTACACAGGTATAATATATATACACATGAAAAAAATCTGGATCAAGAAAAATGTCAATCAGTAACTATTATATTTATTCATTATTTATCAATAACAAACCTACTGTTGAACAGAAGAAAGAAAATCAATTCATATGGCATTCAACACATTCATTAAATACATTTATGATTTATAGGATTTCTAATATTTGTGATGTGATGATTTGGGGTGGTATCCTTCCTTTCCAGTATGAACTCCTGTTACCTTCTTGTCCAGAAATTCCTGATTATAATGCTTATATTGACATTTTGCAATAAATACTCAGCAACTCAAGATTTAAAATTATTAATATATTAGTACAAGAGCTTTATCAAGTTGGGGAAACAATGTAAATTATAATGAATAATTCTAATTCTGTTTTTTTTAGAAAGTGAATGCACTCATTTTCAACATATTATAATTTAAATAGGCAGGCTTTTAAAATTATAACACATTTTATAAGGTACATATGTTAAATCTCTGTGTAATTGCATATATGTATGTATTTTTGTGTCTGTCTACTTATCTTTATATATGTGCATATGTGAGTGTATGTGCATATGTGAGTGTATGGATATTGTTTTCAATAAAATAAATTTGTGTATTATGTGCCATAGTTCTCTTTTTATCTCTCAAAACTGTAAATTAATTGTGGTCCAGAAGGACCTTTTCTGTGTGGGTGTGGTCAAAAAGAGAGAGTTAGCTTTCTGGCTTCTGTTCTTACAAGGGTACTAATTTCATCATGAGAGCCCCATTCATGCTCATAACTTCACCTAACCCTAATTACCTCCCAGTGGCCCCATCTCCAAAAACAACACCAGTTAGTTTAGAGTTTAAATTATAATTCTGGCATTTGCTATTAGAATTTTATGAACCATTAGTTCAAACTTCATAAATATCCTTTTGAAATCCATCATCTTTTCTGCATCTTACAAAAGAAAGGCATACATTTTCTTTCAATTATACATGATGTGCACAAAAAGTAATGACATGTAAAAGAAATAACAAAATGGATGAGCTTTACTATTAAGTACAAAGGTGTTTAATATTGTATTAAACAGTAATTAATGAAAGTAAAATAAAATTTAAATTATAGAAGGCCCTGAGTGAGCCAATTATGACAATAGATTATTAATCAAGATCATTGATAATAAATTTATACAAATGAGGTACTATTAGAATTAATAAAGAGATAATAATAATATTATGAAGTGCTGAAATAAGTCAGAAAACAATAGGGACAAAGGTAAGTACCATGATGTCTCAATATATATGTGGATGAACATTATAAATAATTAATTTATATCATAATTAAATATTTTCTCTCATTTACACAGAATTAATATTGTGAATGTCTAAGTGTGTGTATATGTGTGTGTAGATTATAAATATATGTACTTAATGACTTTGTAGATAGAATGAGGCTCTCCTACATGTATAACAATTTTCAGTGCAATAAAGGAAATATTAATGAAGCAATATTAAAAGAATCATTAGCTGGGATGTTCTAAGAATAAGGAAAGTTATGAGTTCTTTGATCAATATTGTACTGTGAACTTAAAATATAAAGAAGACATAAATCTATACTTAGATACACATAATGAAACTTAAAAAACAAGGAAAAGGCTGTTTATCTAAAAAATAAATAATAATTAGACTAGTAGCACATAATTTGCATCAGTGGAAGCTAGAAAACTACAGAATTACAATTCCATAATGCCAAAGAATACTATCATCTTAGAATTTTACAAATAAATAAAATATATTAAAAGATTGAGACTAAAAGGAACACATTATTAGCACGTACCATTAGAAAACCCTCACAGAAATAATTATAAAATGTACTTAATCAAAGACAAGTAGAAATCGAAGGTAAGCCTGAGACAAAAATGGATGTAATTTGCATGTAAATTGCAGTAATTATTTAATGTAAAACCAAAGAAAAAGGAAAATAATTCAAGATTGGCATTTTTTTTATGGAAGAGGCAAAACTATAAACAAAAGCCAGATCGCTCTTATGTGCAAATAAGCAAATACAAAGAGAGCCAATGTTTCTGCATTTTTTGATCCACAAATATTAGATATCTTTTTTAAATTATATTTTATTAGTTTCAATTATACAACATATTGGATAGATATTTATATAGTTTATGAAACAACCCCCTAATTGCTCTTTCTCTCCTCTGACTCTCTACCTACCCATTACATTAATGATAATTGCATTCCCTGTGCTGTGCTCTCCATCCCTGTGACCATCTAACAACTGCTAATTTGCACTTCGTTAATCCTTCACCCCATTCTTTCAGCCCCTTCAGCTTCTGCCCCTCTTGATGTCCCCAGACTGTCTACTATATTTGTGAATTTGTTTTTGATTAGTTTATTCTTTTTGTTCCTTAGATTCTGCATATAAGTGAAATCATATGGTATTTATCTTTCTCTGTCTGACTTATTTCACTCAGTATAAGAACCTCTAGGTCTATCCATGTTGCAAATGACATGATTTCATTTTTTTAATGGCTGAGTATATAAGAACTATAACTTCTTTATCCAAACATCTGTTGATGGGCATTAAGTTTGCTTCCATGTCTTGGCTATTGTAAATTGTTCAGCCATAAATATTAAGTACATAGATCTTTATGAATTATTATTTTGGTTTTCTTTTGATAAATACTCAGAAGTGCAATTGCTGGGTCAAAAAGTATATCCATTCTTAATTTTTTGAGAAACCTTCAAACTGTTTTCCATAGTGGCTATACCAGTTTACAATCCTGCCAACAATGTATGAGGGTTCCTTTTTCTCCACATTCTTGCCAACACTGGTTGTTCTTTGATTTATTGATGATAGCCATTCTGAAAGATGTGAGGTGATATCTCATTGTGATTTTAATTTTCATTTCTCTGTTGATTAGTGACCTTGAGCATCTTTTCATATGTCTGCAGTCCATCTGTATTTCCTCTTTGGAGAAGTATTTGTTCAGGACTATGCCCATTTTTTAACTGGATTGTTTATGTTTTGTTGTTGTTGAGTTGTATGAGTTCTTTATATATTTTGGATATTAATCTCTTATCAGATGTATCATTAGAGAATATCTTCTCCCAGTCATTCAGTTGTCTTTTTATTTTCTTAATTTAATTTAATTTTATTTTATTTTTGCTGTACAAAACCTTTTAGTTTGATGTAGTCCCATTTGTTTGTTTCTTTTGTTTTCCTTGCCAAGGAGATATATCCGAAAATAAAGTACTGTTAGCAATATCAGAGAGTTTGCAGCAGATCTTACATTTAAGTCTTTAATCCATTTTGAGTCTGTTTTTGTATATGGTGTAAGAAGGTGGTCCAGTTTTTTTTTTCCTATTTCTTTTTTGCATATATCTTTCCAGTTTTCCCAAAACCATCTATTGAAGAGATTGTCTTTACCGCATTGTATATTCTTGCCTTCTTTGTCATATATTAATTGAGTATATAGGCATAGATTTATTTCTAGCCTCTCTATTCTGTTCCATTGATCAGTCTATCTGTTTTGGTGCCAATACCATGCACTTTTCATTACTGTTGCCTTGTAGTATAGTTTGATATCAAGTAGTGTAATGCCTCCAACTTTGTTCTTCTTTCTCAAGATGGCTATTTGGGGTCTTTTATGATTCTCTATAAATTTTAGGATTATTTGTTCTAGCTCTCTGAAAAATGCTATTGGTATTTTGACAGGAATTGTATTGAATCTATAGATTGTTTTGGGTAGTATGACCATTTTAATGATGTTGATATATGCTTCTATTCATTTGTATCTTCTTCGATTTGTTTTTTTAATGACTTATTATTTTCTGAGAACAGGTCTTTTACTTCATTGGTTAATTTGATTCCCAGGTATTTTATTGTTTTAAGTGTAATTGTAAATGGAATTGTTTCTTAATTTCTTTTTCTAAAAGTTCATTATTGGTGCTTAAAAATGCCACTGACATTTGAATATTTATTTTGTAATCTGCTACTTTACTGAATTCATTGATCAGTTTTAACAGTATTTTTAGATTCTTTAGAGTTCTCTATATATAGCATGAGAGTTCTACTTCTTCCTTTCCAATTTGAACACCTTTTATTTCTCTTTTTTGAATTATTGCTGTGGCTATGACTTCCAATACAATGTAGAACAGGAGTGGTGAAAGTGGGCATCTTTGTCTTGTTCCTGATATTAAGAAAAACACTTTTAACATTTTCTCATTGATAATGATATCAGCTATAGATTTG
The DNA here is from genome assembly GCA_004027375.1 of Macroglossus sobrinus. NCBI lineage: Eukaryota > Metazoa > Chordata > Mammalia > Chiroptera > Pteropodidae > Macroglossus > Macroglossus sobrinus. Next base: position 29,061 of record PVKZ01002005.1, read on the forward strand.
TCATATATGATCTTTATTAGGTTGAGGTATGTCCTCTCTATTCCCTCTTTGCTGAGAGTTTTTATGATAGCTTGATTTTGTTGCATGCTTTTTCTGCATCTATTGATATAGAGTTTTTATCTTTCAAATTTGCTAATGTGTATCACATTAATTGATTTGCAGATATATCAAACTTCATGGTGTATGATAATTTTAATTTATTGCTAAATTAAGTTTGCTAATATTTTGTTGAGGATATTTGCATCAATGTTCATAGGAGATATTGACCTGTAGTTTTCTTTATTTGTAATGACTTTGGTTTGGAAATCAAGGTAATGGTGGCCTCACAGAAGGAATTAGGGAGCCTTCCCTTTTGAATTTTTTAGAATAATTTGAGAGGAAAAGTGTTAATTCTTTGAATGATGGTAAAATTTGCCTAAAAAGCCATTTGGTCCAGGACTTTGCAGGGAGGTTTTTGATTATTAATTCTATTTCATTGGTGGTAATCGGTTGGTTCAGATTTTCTGTTTCTTCTTGACTATGTATTGGGAGGTTGTATGTTTCTAGGAATGTGTCCATTTCTTCCAGATTATACAATTTGTTGGCATATAATTGCTTGTTTATTTTTTTATGATCTTTTGTATTTCTGTGGAGTCTATAGTTATTTCTTCTCCTCCATTTCTGATTTTATTTGAGTCCTTTCTCTTTTTTCCTTGATGAATCTGGCTAAGGTTCTGTTAATTTTGTTTATCTTTTCAAAAAACCAGCTTTTAATTTTATTAATCTTTTGTATTGTTTTTCTAGACTCTATTTTATTTATTTCTGCTCTGATCTTTATTAGTTCTTTCCTTCTATTCACTTGGGCTTTGTTTGCTCTTATTTTTCTAGTTTTTTTTTTTTTAAGTGTAAGATTAAATTATTTATTTGTGCTTTTTCTTGGGGTAGGCCTGTATTGCTATGGATTTCCCTCATAGGCTGTTTTCACTGTGTACACAGACTTTGAGTAGTTGTGTTTTCATTTTCATTTGTCTCTAGGCATCTTTTGATTTCTTCCTTGATTTCATTGATAAGCCATTCATTGTTTAGTAGCATGTTATTTAGCTTCCATGTGTTTGTGTATTTTCCAGTTTTTTTTTCTTGTAGTTGATTTCTAGTTTCATATCATTGTGATTAGAAAAGATGGTTGATAAAGTTTCAGTCATCTTAAATTTATTGAGACTTGTTTTGTGTCCTAACATGTGGTCTGTCCTATAAAATGTTCTATGTGCATTTGAGAAGAATGTTTATTTTGCTGCTTTGGGGTAAAATGCTCTGATAATATCTATTAAATCCATCTGGTCTAGGCCCATCATTTCCTTTTTGATTTTTTTTGTCTGAAATATCTATCCATTTATGTCAAGAGAGTGTTAAAGTCTCCCACTATGAATATATTGATTCTTCCTTTTATGTTGGTCAATAATTGCTTTATGTATGTAGGTGCTCCTAAGTGCATATATGTTTACCAGGGTTATGTCCTCTTTATTTCTCGATTCCTATATCATTATGTAATGTCCTTCTTTGTCTCTTATTATAGCATTTGTTTTTAAGTTTATTTTATCTAATAAATATTGCTACCTCAGCTTTTTTTTTCATTTTAATTTGTGTGAAATATCTTTTTCCATTATTTTACTTTCAAATTATGAGTGTCATTTGATCTGAAGTGGATCTCCTGTAGACAGCATATGCATGGGTCTCGCTTTCTTATCCATTTCACTACTCTATATCTTTTGGTTGGAGCATTTAACCCACTTACTTTTAAAGTGATTACTGATAGATATATTGTTACTACCATTTTATTCACATTTATTTTTTCTATTTTCTTTTTTATCCCTTCTTTTTTTACAGAAGTTCCTTTAACATTTATTATAATGCTGGCTTATTGGTGATAAATTCCTTAAACTTTTCCCTGTCTGGGAAACTCTTTATTCTCATTTTCTGTTTTAATCAAAAGCCTTGCTGGATAGAATATTCATGGTTATAGATTCTTGTTTTTCATAACTTTGAATATTTCTTGCCAGTTCTTTCTGACCTACAGTTTCCATTGAAAAATCAACAGACTTCTTATGAGGGTAAACTTGTAAGTAACTAACTGTCTTTCTCTTGCTGTTTTTAAAATTCTCTCTTTTTCTTTGACCTTTGGCATTTTAATTGTGATGTGTCTTGGTGTAGGTCTGTTTGAATTCCTCTTGTTTGGCACTCTTTGTGCTTCCTGAACATGTTTGTCTAATTCCTTTGCCAGGTTAGGGAAGTTTTCTGTCATTATTTCTTCAAATAGATTCTCAATCCCTTGCTCTCGCTCTTCTCTCTCAGGTACTCTGTGATCCAGATATTAAGATTCATGTTGTTACAGAGGTCTCTTACACTATCTTCATTTTTTTAAATTATTTTTTCTTTTTGTTGTTCTGTTTGGGTATATTCTGCTATTTTGTCTTCCAGTTTGCTGATTCAGTCTTCTGCTTCATCCAATCTACTATTGAATTCTTCTAGTGTATTCTTCATTTCAGTTATTGTAGTCTTCATTTCTGTCTGGTTCTTTTTTATGGTTTCTGTGTCCTTTTTCATGTTTATTATCTCTGTCAAGAATCTCATTTTGCTCATTCATTCTCCCCCTAAGTTTATTGAGCATCCTTGTAAACATTTTTTTGAACTCTGTCTCTGGTAGGTTGCTTGCCTCCGTTTCATTTAGCTTATTTTCTGGAGTTTTCTCCTATTGTTTTATTTGTGGCGTGTTTCTTTGTGTTCTCATTTTATTAGCCTCTCTGTGTTCATTTATGTGTGTCAGGAATATTTCTTCTCTCAGCCTTGGCCACATGGCCTTATGTGGAAGATGTCCTCTGTGGCTAGTGGCACATTCTCCCTGGTCCCCTGTGCTGGGGGCTCTGGATGTGATTTTTATGTGGGTTGTATGTAATATTCTATTGTTGCCCAAACTTTTTTGTTGTTAGTACATCAGTGGATGGGTTTAATGCTCAGGCTGACTAATTGCGGGAATTGGCTACACCCACAGGGTAAACGTTGTGAGTGGGATTTGCCTTAGTAGGCTTGTGTATTGTTTCAACCACCCTTGCGTGTACCTCTCATGGAGCTAGTCAGGAGTTGCTCTGTTGTAGTCTAGTGCCAGCCTCTGGGTGCATGGTTTTGTGGCCCCTTGGGAGGGGCTTCCTAGTAGGACAGGGTCAGCCACTGTTTTTGATTGCTCAGGGCTACCTGGAGGGAGCAATAAAGAGATCCACAGATGGTTGTTACCTATGCTGGATCTATATGGAAGTAGAAGAAACAACACTGTAGGCCAGTTATTCCCCGTCCCTAACCTAGGGCATTTTAGCAGAGGGACCAGTGCTCCTCAAAACCTGACACTGCCTGACAATTGCCTGAAACTCTCAGACTGGAAGAGCCTCTGGGTGATACATATTGGGTGGTGCAGGAAACCCAGATCTCCTAGATCGATAGAGCAATTTCCCCCTGCCACTGCAATTTCAATTTACATGCCAGCACTATCTCTGTGTCTCCCTGTACAAGTTTCCAATTGTAGCAAGGTCAGCTGCTGCCGATCTTGGGCCTGAATGCAACACCCTAGGGCAGGGGCAGCTGCCTATCAAAATGCAGTGGGCACTTTGTGTATTGGATGAGGCAGGACAGGAAGTCGAGGGCTATCATAGCCTCACTGTTCTTCAGTTTTTGTATCTGCATGTTCTCACAGTAGTTACAGAACACATAAAGGCAAACTGCTCTCTAGTCCCACAGACCTCTACAATCACCTCAAGAGTTATTGCAGCTCATACGGGCAGCAGTGGTCTGCCCATAACTGTTTTCTCTGAAAAGCTCTCAGTGCACTTAGCCAGGGTCTGTTGCCTGAGCAGAATGCTCAACCCCAGAGAAAGGCAGGGCATGGAAAGTTGCCTGTCAATAGGCTGCAGGTTCTTTGTGGCTTGCGTGAAGCAGAATCTCAGAAAGATAAGGGATTTCAGGTCAATACAGCCTCAGTTTTGCTGCAACTTCTGTCCTCCGATGTTCCTGCTAAGTCACAGATCACAGTGAGACTAGTGGTAGACTGGGCTGGCTCCACGAACCCCTGTGCCACCTGGAAGTAGTATTCCTACTCTTGCAGGTAGCAGAAGTCTGCCTGCAACTAGTTTCCCTGAAGTGTTTGTTCTGTGCTAGTCAACGTTTGTTGCCTGTGTGTATTGGGGGTTCACTGTTAATGGGCCTCCTGGGCAATTTGTGGGTTGGGTGGGTTGGGTCTTAGAAAAACAGTGACCATTAGATCAATACAGCCTCAGTCTTGCTGCAAATTTTGTAACCATTTGTGCATTCCCATGGAAGTCCTGGATCACTGCAAGATGAGCTACTTTCTGGGACTGGCCCACAGATCCCACAATCAGTCCAAGTTTGTGTTGGTATCAGTGAAGTACCTGAAACTGTCTCTGAAATGCACTCTCACAGAATTAGCTGCCAGCTGTGAATATTTGGCCCTGAATAGGTGCAGGGTGTTGCAGCCACCCAGTAGCAAAAGCCCTTGGCAATCTGAAGGTTTGAAGGGGCAGGCTGATTTTCTCTGGCAAGAGCTTTCTAATGGGCCTGTGGGAGGAGTCTGCACAGTCAACTGAAGAAGTCTGTAGATTGCCCTTCAGGAGAGCTGGATTAAGGCACAATGGTGGTAGGCCTTTTAGCCCTAGTTCTGGCACCAGGTAATGAAAAATTTCTCAGTATGAATCCCATGTGAGCCTCTAACCCATGGCAGGTGTCTCTGGTGAGTGAGCACAAGTAAAAGAGCCTGTGTGTGGTCTCTTCAAAGAGACATCTAGGGTTTCAGTCTCCTTCCGTCTCAGATGGCCAGAATCCCCTCTAGTTTTTACAATTGGAGTTATTAGAAACTTCTCCTCTCTGGGCTGATCACCTGAGCTGGGGAGCCCCCATATTAGGCCAGGACCCCCTCTCTTTCAGGGGAGCCTCTGTAGCCCCACTCTCTCTCTCCCAGTGATCCTCCCCCACCCATGGGTGCATGTCCAACCCAATTTGTGACTTTGCCCTTCCTATCTGCTTTGATCTGGCTTCTTTTTTATATTATCAGACATAACTGTTATGATCAGCTGGACTTCAGGTGATTCTCCAAGTTGATTATTTTATAATTTGGTTGTACTTTCCATGTAGACCTGAGAGGAGGCAAGTCCTGCTTTTACCTAGTCCACTATCTTCCCCAACTCTCTAGGTCATGTCTCTTGACAATAGTACTTATCCTCTGCTATTTCACCATGCCAATTATATCCCAATTTTTATTAAGTCAGTAGCAAATGTAACTGTGTAAAATTGTTAATTTAAGAATCAAGTAATAGATAATTATTGCATTACATACTTTATTCTTAAATATATTAAATGTAATAATTTGTTAATTTTTCTATTTCATTGCCTTTTATGCTTCTATTAGTTGATATGTGGCTTACTTCTATTAACAGATCTTCTCCAAATGCTAATGAACATAAATACATTTTGCCTTATGATTCGACTCTTGGGGCTCCCATTTCTTCTCTGTTATACTGGCTCCTCCTTAAGTTGAGAGAAATAGCTCTTATCTTGGTCCTTGCCTTTGACACTTTATTTAGTAATTTGTTTTTTGTTTATTTATTTATTTACTTACTTACTTTTTGTATAATATTACTCATCTTTCTCTTTCTTGGATAATTTTCTTAATTTTCTGAACAAAACTTTCTAGTCATTTTGTGTGTGTGTGTGTGTGTGTGTGTGTGTGTGTGTGTGTGTGTTGGGGAGACAGGAGTGTTTGGGAGGTAAAATATTGATCCCATGTGTGTGTGGATATTATTTTAAGATGGACTTAATAGTAGTTTGAAGATGACAGAAGAAAATATTAATAAGTTTAAAGATCATTAATTGAAATTTTCAAATCTGAAGAACCAAGAGATGATTTGAATTAACTTTTTTTTTAAAGAGAGGGGTAGACTCAATGACATATGAGATAATATAAAGCAATCTCACACATATATCTAATTGGTTTTACAAAAGAAGAAAGACTAGTACATACAATGTTTTTGGAAAAATAAATGCTGAACATTACCAACTGTTGTACAGCATTAGCCTACATATGTAAGATGCTTGGTGAAAAGTAATTTTAAAAACAAACAAAATCACAAAAAAATTCTAGACAATATTATAATAAAACTGCTAAATATCAAAATTGAAGTAAATTATTAAATTATTAAGTTAAGCCAAAGAATAAAGACACATTATGTCTAGATTCTGTCAGCCATTTTAATTAATCACTCAGATTTTCTTTCAAGAGATCCTATTGCAGTGCGTAATTGATTAACAGCCTCTAGCTACTATATTTTCAAATCCATAATGTTGTTGACACTAAAGATACATGTCCTTCAGACTCCTCCCAAAACAGATGAAATAGTGCTGGACTATGTTCAAGGTCAATATTATTCACTGACATTAGAATATGACCAACAAGAAATAATATTGGAACCTGTTTTGAGTTTATAGTGGCAATGAATTTCTCTGACATATAGCAAACTAGATAGTCATTCCTTATAACGGATCACATTTTTTATCCTTAGTTAAAATATAAATAGCAGATTCAAATAAATGTCTTATAATTTCCCATGATATAGTCATCTACTGAATAAGACTAGACATTATGAGCTCTATCTTACAATAAAATTTTTAACCATGGTAAACTTGGAAAAGTGAATCTTAATTTATAAAGTATCAAAATTAGGGGGTTGAGCATACAGCCTGAAAATGATAGTTGGCAAATTTTATCCAGATTCTTCTGAATTTGCTATTGCTAAATACAAAAAAAAAAAAGACTAAAGAATACTCTTACTTATAATAAGCATTATCTTTCTTATAGATTAGAACAAAGGACATAAATTGAAGAATTATGATTTATTTACTAGTCTAATGAATAAAAATGACTAATGGGAATTCCATTCTAGCAGCTACTAGGTTGACAGTCTTAAAAGTTACCAAAATTCACTCTTTTGTGATTTTATAGCAATTTATGTAGTTTATCTGACTTATTTTTTATAAACTCCATGGTAAAATGGGAGTACACATTAGGCTCAGCTTTATTCATACATGTTTTACATGTCTGCCTGCAACATAAAATTTATTAAAGTTAATTTAATAAAAAGATATGTTTCTGGAATTTAGTAGTAGATGATCTAAAGTCAAAATGACCTCATCTGAATCCCCTTTCTAGTTCTGAAAATCTGTATTTGTATATCTTTAGAGAGGAAAATTATTTTTTCTTCAGAAAGAAGTTGAGAGAAGACTTCATCCTTATCTTTGGTTGCAAGAGTGAGAAGTTACCTGGGTTTGGTCAATGAGACACACCCACCATGGGTTTCGAATCTTCAACACATGACCCAAGATCAAAGGAAAGTGAAATTAGAATCTTGGTGGTGCGGTGTAGGGAGTGCAGTGCTGTCCTAATCAGCATGTGTGTGTCCAGGTAAAGAGAATTATTTGATAAAAGCATCACTATCTGTGTTTCTGTTTAGTTCTTCAATTATCTTATGAAACCTATAAATTAAATTTATTTTCTTCATAAGGTTAGAGCCTGTTTCTAATATGTACATCCAAGACCCTGACTGACTGTAATGCCTCCTTTATAGCTGCTCTGGACACAATCTGAAGTCACTGAGACAGTCATATACAACCACTAAATGCTAATAATCAGGCTCTTGAAGTGTGGAAAAGTAAGACAAGTCCCTTTTGGCAAAACAAATAAAGTACATGGTAGACTGGTAGAATGCCAATATAAAACTAGCAACATTCCAACCACAAACAGAAATGAAATTAGGAAAAAAATCTGAAGCCTGACACCAAACACTTGTCCCTAGTCAATTCATTGTCTAATGATGTGCTTGTCTGCCTGTTAAGAAGGAAAATAGGGGTAAATAGAGTTAATCTATTTCTGAAAAGCCTCACAGAGAAGTCAAATTACTGTGGTTTTTAGATAGAATGAGAAAAGCACAGTGGGTAGCAAAGAAATGACAAGACTTTAAGTGCAAATCAGTTCTAGACCATATAAGTAAGATCAACTATCATGAAATTTCTAAATACTGAGACTATCTTCTAAATGCATAATTTTATACAATATTTTGTTTCATTTGAATGATCAACCAACTTTAAATTTTAGTAGTTCTATTCCTACCTGGGTCTATATCTAGAGGGGGAGGGAACTTATATATAAAGCCCCTATCACACCGATTGGCACAACATTAAATATTTATCGATTTGAATGAAAAGTATGTCTTCTTTATTTTGGCATATCTTTGTTTAGAAAGGTGAACACATGAAAAAAGTTAGTCTTTATTTTGAGGTATCTTTGTTTAAAAAGGTGGATATATATGAAATAAACTGAATATCATGAAATAATATGTTGTGTAAGAATCGAACTTTTGAAAGAAATAAATCATGATAATACTTTGAGGAAAACCACAATGAGCAATGAAACTCATTATGAAGAAAACATAATGAGATTTGAAAGTATTTGTTGAAAACTCAAGCCAAATCTGGTAAATACACTGAAGGAATGAAGAAAGTCACCTCAAATTTATATATCATTGAGTAAAAAAGAGTTTAGCATGTATATCTTTGAGAAACTCTCAAGACTTTTGTGTAACTTTGACAGTATAATCCTCTAAAATCAATCATTGAATTAACAATGAATTAAGAAATCTCTTATTATTTGTTAATAATACAGTTGAATTTACCAAGTACTATTTTATTGGAAGTGACACTGGTAAATTTCAGGACCTATATTAAAAGATGTCAATATGTCTCAGAGGTAATGAAAACTTCAATAATTGTCAATGTTTCTCACCACAATTCATGAGCTTATTGTATTATAATGAAGTCCCTAGCTAGCTATGCAACACCTGTATGTTAATGCATGATACACAGAGTCCAGACATTTACCCACTGGTACAACTAAATTATTTACTTTCCTTTATCTGATTCTATAAAACATTTATAATAATTTTATGATAATAAGACTTATTTAATGTCAGAGCTATAGAACTAAATTATCAAATATTTGCTAAGAGATTCTATCTTGGCATTATAATATTTCTTCTAGAACAGAGCCTTGACACATAATGTAAATGATTATAGATAGACTTATTAATTTCACTGCATTTTGAAAAAAACAATTCAATATTCCTAGATTTTAAAGTCAATAACAAGCACATTAATAAACTTTATATATGTAACATTATCTTCATGTACAAAAAAAATCAGTTGATAATTATATGCATACTGGGTTTTGAGATATTCATTACATTTTTGTTTATTAGAATATGATTTTAGAATATGACTTATCTACTTGGAACAATTTGATTTGCTTGGTGAAAATCAGTGCCTATACATATTTTTACTCTTTCCATTATTTTTCTAACACTTTTTTGAAAATAATGTGAAATATTTAGAAACAATAATAATTTGTAATATTTAAATCATATAATTATTTTAAACAATTATTTCTAGAATTCTTTTACAAATACAAAAAATTAAATTTAATATTCTAATGATTTTTATATATTTCAAAATAAAAATCACAAAAGGCTTAATCTTTGCTCATTGATTTAAAAATTTCTGATTTAGCAGTTTTTCATATGTCACCTGTTATATGTATATTCAAGCTCCAATCTTCACAAACTAGCAAAGAGGCCATTTAATAAATGTATTCTCTGTTAAAGCTAACCCATTCTTAATAAACAATATCAAAAACAAAACAAAACAACAGTAAAAAAACCAGAAAACTGATTTCATTCTTTTCTGCTGAGAGAACAAATGAAGGTGGGAATATATACACATTTTTCACACAAAAAAAAACATTAGATTCTTTCTTAAAATATTATTCTTGCTACTTCATCAAACCTGTATCCTCACAGTGTGTGTCATTTGAATGTAAATGTCCGTCAAGAATATTCTATGTCCTTCAAGAATTTCTAGTCAGTTGACAAAATAGACATGTAATATAAGAAAAATGGATTAAGTAGGATAGAGCTTTAAGTAAAATAAGCCGATTACAAATGAACAAGTTATTAATTACCCTCCAGAGATGAAGATTCACACAGTTGGTGCATTTTAAGTAGACCTTGAAAAGTGAGTAGGCCACACAAAATGGAAGGTACCCCAGAAGGTAGGAGGTCACACAGCAGAAGTTTACACATGTTTACAGAAAGAATCACTGCAGGGCAGTATCACGGTGCCAAACAATTAATGCTACTGGATTTTGATTATTTAAGGGTTTTCGTATTTAGCATTTGTAAGATCTCTTAACTTAGAGAGCTAACTCTACAAGAGTGGCATCTTTTCATGACATGTCTGAGGGAATATAATTTATAAACATAATTAAATGTAGACCAGTGACCCTCAGAAAATTAAAATTGTTTGCAAAAACATTATAAATATACATTAAATTTGATATGATGGTTTCTAGGCAAAATTCTTAAATAGCCTAGGAACAATACATTGCGAGGATTAGAGGAATCTATTGCTGGGATTTAATTAGATTAGAAGTTGTCTAATAAGTTTTCCTAAGAACTGTTTCTTCACCTCTGACTTATGCTCCCTCCCTCCTTCCCTCTCCTTACCTCTCATCCCCAACATTTATATTTATATTTGCATTGTCACAAGGACTGGAGAGGAGTAGTGTGTGTGTGTGTGTGTGTGTGTGTGTGTGTGTGTGTGTGTGTGTACACATATACACAGAAAGAGTGAAGGATAAGAAAGAAAAACAAAGGAAAAGAAAAAGAAAATAATGGCTGAATTTTGCAGAAAGGCAAATTCTGAGTTGAGAGAGTATATGTTTGTAGCAACTTGAGTCATATTACAAATCTGCTCATCACAAACTATGACAATCAAAGCTGTTGAATCAGACACACATATATCTGAGAAGAGACGAACAGGGTCACCTTGTACCTTTAATTTTTTCCTAAGGAGTACTGTTCCAAAAGATATTTCAAAACTAAGACATGTATAGTACATACGGTGTACACACTCTTGGTGATTATGATTCCCAAGTTTGAGACAATGTCCCTCTTAAAAAAAAAAAAAAAAGAAAAGAAAAGAAAGAAAAACTAGTCAGTACTTTTGTTTCTACTTGTAAAGACTCCATTTTTTGGAAGTCCTTATTTCCGGCCTCATATGTCTACTTGTGATCAGAGACTGAATTCTAGTGAGTGGTTTCTCTTACTCTCAGATTTCTGTTGCTAGTACTAAAGGAAGAATTGCTCCCTGTGTTGAATGGCTCTTTTTCTAAACTTGAGTACGCCCTGAGCATTTCTTTAAGCCTCAGGTTTCTCAGATCTCAAAAGATACAATGTCAACAGCTTTTACTTCATAGAATTGAAGATGAGATATGGTGATGCAAGTTAGGTGCATACAGCAAGAACTCAATAACAAGAAATATTGCCAAAATGATTGTATAATTACCGCCATTTAATATGCTTAGATTATAATTTATATATATTTATATCTATATATCTATATACATATATATATATATTTTGCACATATTTTCTGATCACATATGTGGCAACACATTAATGATAGTTGAAGAAAGAAAGAAGACTTAGTCATGAGCAAAGCATGCAAAAGTGCTGCAAACTTGCATCTATTTCTCATTATGTGATTAAAGGAATAATCATAAAAAGTAGATAAGATGAAAAATATATATATACATAAATATATATATATATATATGCACATATATATATGTATACACACACACATATACACATACACATACACATACACATACATATACACATGCTGTGGATAGATGAACAGGAACAAAATACCATTGAATCCAATAACAATTATGTGCTAGTTTGGTGGCATAATGGCAAATTTAACTCATACTAACTCACAATGACATTATTTATGACTTGTGCTACATTTTATAGACAACCTCAAACATTATTCTCACTTCATTCTAGTTATTCCAGAGTCAGAACACTTTTATTTTCAATTTCATTATGATACTGCTGCCAGATCATCATCATTATTATGAGTTTCCAAAACATTTTTTCAGAGAATGATATTTCTTGAAGCCTATGAGAAAGGTGAGTAGAAACATTTTGCAGGTGAATGAAATAAAGACATTGAAGCATAAATAATCATGAAATTTCACAGCTGTGACTTTTGATAAATTGTGTAAATTCTAGGCGACTTTTTAAATCTCATTTCGGTATTGCTGTCTTGATAATTTTCTATGAAGTGTTGAGTCTCCAGGGCACTGTGATTCACTTTTGTTTCCTTTCTTTAACCACTTGTGAAAGACTTTGTTAACTCCTCACTGCTTACAGATTGCATTCAGCACTCACAGGAATATACCATTAACTGCTGTTTTATTTGACTATATTAAAGCCAACACCTGCACCTTGTTTAGCATGTCACCTGCAGAGTAGGATAAATTAAGTGATTAAAAAGCTGTGTGAGTTTCACTTCACATTATCTTTGCATTTTCATCTTAATATCTCAAGTCAATTTTCTTAGCATTGTTGATATTTGAGCGTAATGCATGCAAGAAGACACTGTTTTGACGAGCTGTGCTTCTGTTCACTTCAGTAATATGTATCTAGTGTCTACTATGTGTTAGAGGTTTTCTTGTGCAAATTTTGAGAGATAAGCATCAGGATTCCACTTTACAAATGAATAAACTCAAGTTGGTAGACATAGAATACTTTGATTGAGGCCACACAGGCACCAGTTCTATCTATTTGAATTTCAATCTTACAATCTTTTCATTAGAGCTAAATTTGGTGATTACAGAAGTACTTAAAGAGGATGCTCATTACAAATCCATTAGTATAACTATTGCCTGGAATTACTTTTATTTTGTATCCTGAAGAATGAAAATTGAAATGTGACTGTGGAGATTGGGATCTGTGCCCCGTTAGTCATCTATTATCAAGTAATATGAGCAAGTCATTTTGATTTATTTGAATTTCAGTTATCTGTAAATATGGAATCAATCACACTTAGATCATAATTTTGATGATCAAGTGAGATAAGGTATATAAAAGCACAGAGTGAGAGATAAAATAATCTGTATTTTTAAGGTATTTGATATTCAGCTGATGTTTTTAAAAGCAGAATTCCAAAAAGACTCAGCAAATGTAAACACAGAAATAAACTATATTTATTTTAGTCTCCTTACCAGCTAATTATTCTTAGCTAGGGGTGCTGTTTTTCTTGCCCCCACCAAATTGGGTATAGTAATGAAAAAAGTGAATATTGTTAAACTTTCAATAAATAGATTTTTTTTAAATGCCACAATACTGGAAACTGTGTACTTCTGTAATTGGCATTCCCTTCTTGAATCATGTCTATCCAGCATCTTTCCCCACCCTGTTCCCATGAAACTGTGATCATTAATGCTAATGCTTGCTGTTTGCTGATCTCTCTCTCTCTTCATTTTAGACTGATATCATTGTTGCCACTTTTGTCCTTTGCTTTTTTTTCAGTGATTATAGTAGTTCTCAGTGGAGTAGAGCATCCACTCAACTCCTGAGACACTATCTCAACTTTGAAATCTGCTTTTTCCTTCCTTACTGCCATCAAGAAGAGCTATGGCCTTTGTTCACTCTTTTGCTGTATCTACTTAGATCAAACATGGGTACCCATCCCAGTTGAAATCATTCTCTCTCTCTCTCTTGCTCTCTCTCTCTCCCCCTCTCCCTCTCTTTCCCTCTCCCTCTCCCTCTTTCCTCACACTCCTCTCTTCTCTTTTCTCTAAGCAGACTTGAGACTGAGAGATTATAAAAAACAAGTTTTTGTTATTTTTCTAGAACAGTAATAGGCAAATTTTGATACTGAAGTTTATCAAATCCTGATATGAGGATGGAGAGGCAGAAAAAGCTGGTGAACAGAACTAGAAGCAGTTTAGTAGATGCTAAGAAAGCAATGAGAAAGATAAAAATATAGATGGTACTTCTTAGGTTTCTGGAATCTCTACACATCCTGATTTATTTCTTTGACTTTTGTGATAAACTTTTTCTTATAAAACATTTGCTTTGTTTTTTTTTAAACAATAGAATATCTGTTTCTATTAATTGCTACTTGACGATCTTAATATTCTAATATGTTCCACTAAAATTAATGTACTTTCAGATCTGAAATTCATACTTACAATCTAGACTATAAGTTATTTCAATAGGAATTATAAATTCTCAAACTTCATATGTCTATTATATTTCTCTCATTTTTACCTTTCTCTTATTTTTTCTAAAAAAAAAAATCTAACAGTTTTGCCATTCAATGATTTGCATTTTAAAACATGAGAAAATGCATATTGAGTGTTAGGCATCAGACAGAATCTTTCATAGAGTAAACACTTAATAAAAGTTAGCTATTGTAATTTTTATAATTGTTTTGGCCTACTTGTTATTAAAAATAAAATTATTAAACAGAAAACCTAGAAATGGTGCCATAAAATATAATACTTACTTGTTTTGCATACAGTAGACTCATTATTTTTGCTGAATGGGAGAAGTTTTATTAGAGTAAACCAACATAGAAAGTTTTTTTTTATTCAAGTAAAAAAAAGAAACATTAAAATTTTCATGTTGATAGTGGTCAGAGTGCATTTATAGAAGGTCAGAAAGGCATAATAAAACTGAAGAACTGTGTCTGAAGAAAGAGAGTCCTTTTTTGGGATTAAAAGCAACTGGATTGATGAACGAATCTGGCAAATGATATTTGCAGAAACACATTCTCATATTTTAAATTTATTAAGACTGTACTTAAAGTGAAATTGTGGTAAGGGCAAATAACAACAGAGTTTAGTATTTTCTACAGTTTGTATAAAAAAAGTATCTTCAATCTGTTCTCAGTTCTTCTATAACCATATCACATGAAAGTGGATGGAAGAGACCTTTAGGATGGATTCACCTAAAATGTGGCTCCAATGTACAGTATCCAAAGCGAATATGTGTGTCCTGATAGAGGAAGCTTCCCAACAAGATAAGCACTAGTGTTAATACTAATACTTGAACTATTTAGTACCATTAATACTAGAATTTAGTACTACTAATACTAGGGAAATTTAATATCATTGCTGTTATTAAATAACTAGCATTCTAACTCAGAACAACAAGGAGCAAGACTAAAACTAGAACTACAGTACTTAGTTATATCTCTATATTTAGCTACACATCCATTTATTTTCTTAGTTCTTTCATTATAAAAGTATTTTAAGACATCTCTGACTAAACTAGAAAAAAGACAATGGTTTCACAGAATTTTTGTAACGAGAAATTCATTATGTATCATTCCAGATTTACTATGTATTATGTTATTTGTAAGTATGCTTATGCTGATGACTTGTATGTTATTCTATTTTTTTTTAATAGAAAATGCTTTCTGGTTGATTGATAAACACCTATATTATGTTGTCTCCTAGATATTAATAATGATTACAACTAACAAAAAACTAAACTGGGTACATGTTTGAATAGCTATACTATAGAGGAATGTGCTTTTTGTGTTGTATTGAGGTTATATATGTCTATTCATACCACCCATTCTGAGTTATAATAATTTGTTAATAAGATGAGAGTTCAGAGAACTTGTTATGAATTTCAGATATTAGCAAAAAAAAAAAATTGGAAGGCAATGATTGAAGCCAGTTTAGGAATCAGTTATTTTAGAAAATTTGTTTAAATATTTTGAGGTCTTTCAGCAAACATGTTCCTAAAACTTTGCTTTCCAATTAATATTTGTTAAGTGACTAAATTACATTACCTTTTAAAAGCATTTTAAAATTAATAATAAATCTCTAGAAAATTCTCTTATGAAGCTATTTAGCTACTTAGGTATAGAACAATTTTGAAGGAGGTAATCAAGAGGATGAGACTACCAATTGACTCATAAACTGGACTTGAGAATTAAAAGGTTCATTACCTCCTCTCCTGTCCTTGGAATGTATTTCATCAACTTTTCTCATACTAGCAGCCAGGTCATGGATGCAGCCTTTGAGAGAGCAGTGGATTGTTGGGACCATCCAAACTGAATATGAGACTGAATGTCATTAAGGTTTCTATATAAACTTGAGATTCTGGCAGGTGGGTATGGAGATCTAATTGTGGATGCCCAAGATGTGCCTCATATATATGTTTTCTGCTTTTTAAAACTGTCTCCTACCAATCTAGATTTGTCTGCCTCTTTCTTTGATCTCCCCTTGCTCTCTGTGTATGAGGCTAGTTTTGAATTACAATAAGGGGCCTGAGCTTGAGAACTAACAAAAAAGTACTCTAAGTATAAAAAAGATATATAGATACCCAATTCTAAGTCTGTATTTTTTCTATATTTTTAAAAACCTTCCTATCTGTTTATCATTTTCTTCTTAATCTGAAATATCAGCAATCAGATGAGATGATATATGTGTTCTATATTTACATTGAATCTTAACTTTAGGAGCACACACTAATGTTTTGAAAAAAATAATATTCTTAGGTTATATCGGTAGTAAAATGTTTGCTCATGTGCATATACATGGCTATTACTACCTAAATATAAATATTTTAATGAGTATAAGATTACTATATTTTCTGCATTTTGTTGGTCTCTTCTATCATCTCATGTTATTATAAGGCTTTAGCTATGTGATGTCATTTTAACCATATCATGCAGTGTTCAGTAATGTAGATGAAATGAGTTCATATTTTATCATGTTATTGATGACATCAGCAATAATAATTAGCTGGGGAGAAAAATAGAGCTTTCTAAAAGTATGAAATGGTATTCATTATTTTCTTGGCTAATTAGAAGTGAAGATTTTATTTTTTAATTTCTAGTACACTCAACTAGGTCTTCCTTAAATGATAAAACTTTATGAGAGCCCTGACTTCAACATAGTCAACATTTACCCCCATTCTGGTTTCAGAGATGTCTCTTTCAATAGAAAATGCTAATTGCCTGATTAAACATTGTCTAATTAAAAATTAAACAAATTTTGATGACAAAATTTGTTAGAGCAAAACTGCACAAGACTTAGAACTTTAATGTCAGAATTATCACTTTGTTTTATGATTTTTCTTTTTTCTTTTCTTTTTTAATTAAATGTATTGGGGTGACATTGGTTAATAAAATTATATGTTTCAAGTGTGCTATTCAATGATACATCATATGTATATTGCATTGCATGTTCACTATCCAAAGTCAAATTTCTAACATTTACCTTACCTGTCACTTTGAATTGCCAATGAGATGTAATCAGTATATGAATTCATTTATTTTATATTATTTTATTCAATCCATATTTATCAATGACCTACATTTTTCCAAGCACTAAAGTATTGGATAACAAGAGATAAGATACCTTCTATTAAAGGAAATAATGTTAATAAATAGTATAAATTCTTAATCATATTAGTCAGATAGCAAAAGGCTCGAATCCTTTCCATTCAGGGTAGTGGAGAGAAAATCAGCTATCATTAGATAGATAGGCATATGGTATACAGAATATGACTTAAATTTTTGACCTAATGATATTTCTGTGGCTCTAAATAATGTAGCAAATATACTCACCTGAATATTCCATGCAACACCTCATATTCTTTTGTAATGTGCCAAAAAGTTTAGTGAAAGGTCTATAATATATTCAAGATTTTCTTAAACAATTTTCTAACCATCAGCCAGACCACAAAAATAAATTAGTATTAATATATAAAAATGATATTCATATTTTTATGATTTTATAGATGGAGTTTTCATATAATTCTTACTGAAATTTGGCATTTTATTCATTCAGAAGCCAATATTCTACAAGGTTTTACTATATATTAGAAATAAGAAGTATAGTATATTATTGCATCACAACAATGGAGATAAATGTCTTATTTATTGTAGTAATAAGTCATTAATAAATATAATCTATGTTGGAGCTAAAAGATTAAAATATAATTTTAAAAATTAAAACAATAAACTCAGACATTTAAAGTTTATTCTAAACTAGGGTAGAGAAATAACCTGACTGGATAAAGTAGTTTTATGAGGAGCTACTGTACTCAGAAAGTTGAGCTGCCAGGTGTGGGAGTAGCCATCACCTAACACCTGTCAGAATGGCTATCATCAATAAATCAACAAGTATTGGTGAGAATTCTGAAAAAAGAAAACCCTCATACATTGTTGGTGGGATTGCAAATTGGTACAGCCACTATAGTAAACAGTCTGGATTTCTCAAAAATTAACAATGGATATACCTTTTGACCCAGCAATTGCAAAGAAATCCAAAACAATAATTCATAAAGATCTATACACCATAGTATTCATAGCAGCACAATTTATAATAGCCAAGATATGGAACCAACCTAAATGTCCAAAAACAGGCGACTGGATAAAGAAATTATGGTTCACATATACAGTGGAATATTACTCAGCCATTAAAAAAAAATGAAACCCTACCATCTGCAACGACATGGATGGACCTAGGGGTTATTATGCCAAGTGAAATCAATAAGACAAAGAAAGATAAATACCATATAATTTCACATATATGTGGAATCTAAAGAACAAAAAGAAACTAATCAAAAACAGATTCACAGATATAGAGGACAATCTGGTGAGGGCCAGAGGGGAAGAGGTTTGGGGGGGCTGGGAGAATGGGGTGAAGGGTTAAAGAAGTACAAATTAGTTGTTGATAAATTGTAATGGGGATGGGGAGTATGGCATAGGGAATGCATTTAGCATTAATGTAACGGTTAGAGAGCCAGAGGAGAGAAAGAGCAACTAGGGGGTTTATTTTATAAACTGTATAATGTCTAGACAGTGTACTGTATACTTGAAACTAAAAACAAAAACAAAACTAACAACAACAACAACAACAAAACAAACCAAAATGAATGTAAAAATCAAGTCTTTACTGACTTACTATGATTGTATAAACAAGAGGCTAAACTCCCTGTTCCATTTTCCTCCATAAAGCAGAATTGCATAGCATTTCATGGGTAGTGAGAAGTTGTTGAAGAGAGGAGTTTAGATCAAGGGTCAAGTAGATCAGCACAGTGAAAAAGTACTGAGTATACTGAATCAGAGTAGAGAAAAGTATATTCAAGTTTCTTCTTTTCTCCCAATATTTTTCCTTGGAAATTCCTAAGGCCTTGGCAGAAGGCTCCAAGATAAAGTCTCTGAATGAAAGTACTTGATCTAGGATTTCACATAGAATAAGAGCATGGTGGCTAGGTGGCCAGCATGATCTCAACTGCCTTCAGAGACTGCACTGCACTGACTGAACTTCAAGTCTGATATGGAAAGATAGCTTCCCTCTTGTGTCCAGGTAATGGCTTTAAAGTTGTCTCTTGATGAAAAATCACACATAGATTTTTTGACCAGCCAGACTCCTCAATTCCATGTTAGACAATGGCATTCTCTATACATACATACATAAATACACACATATGCACATACGTACATATATGTATGCATATATATATATGTATATGTATGTATGCTATTGAAACTCTTGACCCATATGCATATACACCTAATTATCATAAGTCATCCTTCTTGCTTTCACTACACATTAGTTGTCCAAAGTGGTTTTTCTACATGTTTTCTCACTAAGACCATGATTCCTCTTCCTTTGCCTTGCACAATCCTGAGAAAAGTTCAGTTCTATGAGGAAAACTTTCCTTCTGGTATTTCTACTTTCCTTCTCACTTTTATTTCATTGATTGTTTACAGTTTATTTCTTCCTTTTCTACCTGACCAAGGAACTCACTAAATTTAGTGGAAAGTCATTAGTTAAATACCAACAGCCTAGGACTGATACACTCAGGTCATGGTCCGGTCATCGACAAAATTGTAAGTTAAACAATATAATTTAAGCGTCTATATTTATCATGTATTTCTCTAATTCCTCTCATGGAAACAACCAAATGTTTTCATGTTTAAAAATGTCTGTCTTTCCATAAATACTTTAAAATTTTATGACTCATCAGAAACATTCCATTGAATTTAAAATAGAATCCAATGATTAAGTTCTGGGGACCTAATATACAGTAAGGCTACTGTTGTTAATATTGTAGTATATACAATTGTTCCTTAAACAACATGGGTTTGAACTGGCCAAGTCACTTATACATGTATTTTTTTCAGTAAATATAGAGTTGCCCTCCCTGTTCCCATGTTGCATCCACTTAGTCAACCAACCACAGATTGAAAATAGTATTTTTGATCCATGGTTGAGAATCCATGGATGCAGAGGCCTGACTATATACAATGTTCTAAGCCATTTTATATATTGAGGAGTATCCTTGAACTTTGGTATCCACGAGGAACCCTAGCACAAGTCCCCCAGATAGTGAGGCAGATTGTAGATCAGTGTTCAAAAGTTACATGCGGATTTTCGACTCTTGTGGAGTTTGGCACTCCTAACTCCTGTGTTGTTCAAGGGTGGATTGTATTTGTAATTTGCTAATAGTTCTAAACACACACACACACAAGAAAAGGTAGATATGTTAATTAGCTTGACTGTGATAATAATTTCATGATGCGTACATATATATATCAAAACATCATATTATACACCTAAAATATGTACAATTTTTTTGTCAATAATAAATCAGTAAAATTGAGAAAAAGATAATTGGTTTAAAAGAAGGAAGAAAAAATTTAAAAATCCAACAATTTTAATATGCTTTACAATGTAAAATATAGATTCTGGTCAACATGCCTCGTATCTTTACCACTGGCGGCCTACCTCTCTGCATAGCAACACTAGACTAGAATTAAATATCTATTTAATGAAGAAAGAAATAAAAATAGAGTTAATTAGTAAATGAATAACAAGTACCCTGTGTGATATATGGAACATGACTGTGTATGTATTAGTTAAATTTTATCAAACTGACTTTTCAAGATTCTTCACCTTATTCTTTGACAAAATATTCAGACACTGGACTTAATATAAAACCAAGCTACTGAAATTGAATTATAGATATCATTTCAAACTTAAGGTTTTTTTTTAAGATTGATTTTTAATTGAACTATTTATTTTGAGATAATTGTAGATTCACATGCAATTGTAAGAAATAATGCAGAAAGGCCCTGTGTATATTTTACTCAGCTTTTTCAATGATGACGTCTTGCAAAATTGTACTATGTTATCCCCACAAAGATACTGCCATAGATACAATCCAGATATAAAACATTTTCACTGCTATGAGAATTCTTCCCGTTGCCCTTTTATTGACACTATCATCTTTTTCCTGCCTCTGCCCCATGTGACAGTCATTATATGGTCTTTGTTTCTATAATTTGTTATTTTAAAAATATATAAATGGAACTATACAATATGCAGCCCTTTGAAAAAATTTTTTTCACTCAGCATAATTCTAGAAGACTCATTCAGATTGTTGTGTGTTTCAGTAGCTTCTTTCTTTTTATTGTTGAGTAGTGTTCCAGGGTATGGATTTACCAGTTTTTTTTTTTAACTACTCACCCACTGAATGACATCTGGGTTGTTTCCAGTTTTTCTCTATTATGAATAAGCTAATATAAACATTCATGAATAGGTTTTTGTCTGTTTGGAGTTCTTCATTTTGTTGGGATAAACACATAATAATGCAATTGCCGGATTGCATGGTAGATGAATATTTAGTTTTTTAGTTGTTTGTTTGTTTTTACTTCAAAATTCTTTTTCAATAATAGCTATAGCATTTTACATTCCCACCAGCAGTGATGCAGTTTCTTCATGCTGTCTCTAGCCTTTAATGTTGTCACTATTTTTATTTTAGCAGTTCTTATAGGTATATAGCAATATCTCACAAGGGAGTTTATTTGTATATCCCTTGTGGCAAATGAAGTTGAATATCCTTTCATGAGTTTAGCATCATCTATGTATCATCTTTGTTGAACTGTTTCTTCATGTCTTTACTCATGTTTAAATAGGTTTGTTTACTCTTACAATTTAGTTTTGATTTCTTTATATATTCTCAATTCTAGTCCTGGATCTACAGCTATGCCACTTTGAATAAACCCAATCCCGACTGATCTCAGAAGCTAAGCAGGATTGGGCCTGGTTAGTACTTGGATGGGGACCACCTAGAAAGACTAGGTGTTGTAGGTGTTAAAAAAAAAAGTAAAAAATAAGGGATTGTAAACAGACAAAGTCTTTGTAATCTGTGAGGTCAACCAAGGGTTGCCTCGCCCTAAAAAAATAAAAACAAACAAAGAAACAAACAAACAAATCAATAAATAAAAATAAATCCTAGTCCTTTGATGGGCATGTGGGTGACTGTAAATGTTAGTGTATTTTTAATTTTTGTTTTCATGTACTGATTCCTAATAGTTAGAACAGATGTTACTGCCTTTTTGTTACCTAAAAGACAATTGTTTTGTCTGCTTATCTTCTATCCCATGACCTTGCCAAATTCATTAATTTGTCCTAAGAGAGTTTTTCTTCTTTACTTTTTTTTTGCTTTCCTTCCTTCCCTCATTCTTGCTTCCCTTCTATTCTTCCCTCTCTCCCTCCCTCCTTCCCTCCTTCTGTCTGTCTCTCTCTCTGTAGATTTACATAATCTGCAAATAGGAAGTTTTATTTTCTCCTTTGTGATAAGTGTGCTTTTTATTTTATGGAAGTATTGAATTAGCTAGAACTTCTAGCACTGTACTAAATAGAATGGTGAAAGTGGGCATACTTGTCTTTTCATCTTAGAGGATAACAGTTTACTTTTTCACCATTAAGCAAAATTTTGGCTCTTGTTTCTTTCAGATGTTCTTTATCACATTGAACAAGTTTCCTCTGACCTTTGCTGAGAGTTTTATTTTTTATTCATAAATATGTATTAAATTTTGTCAAATGCTCTTAAAGTGTGAGTCAATATAATCATATCATTCTTTTTCCTTAACATGTTATTATGATGTTTAAATTGATTGATTTTTAAAAGTTGATCTATCTTTGCATTGCTGGAATAAACTTCATTTGGTTATGGTGTCTGACTTTTTATATGTTGCTGAATTATATTTGCTAATATATTTTTAAGGATTTCTGTATCTATATTCATGTGGAGTATTCATCTGTAGTTTTATTTTTTGAATTGTTTCAGTCTTTAGTGGGTATCATGATAATACTAGTTTCATAAGATAAATTGGGAATGGTTCTCTATTCCATTTTATGGAAGAGATTATATAGAATGGGTATTATTTAAAGTTTTGGAAGAATTTTTCACTCAACCATCTGGGCCTGGAGGTTTATTTCACTTAATAGTTATGGAACTATTCACATTTTCTATTTTATATTGAAAAAATTTATACTTTGTACTTTTTAAGGAAGTGTCTATTTTTTTCTGAGCTATCAAATGTAAGTGCACAGACTGCTTTATTTCCTTATTGTTTTGATGTCTGTAGGGTTTGTAGTGAGAAATCCCTTTTAAAAATGTCTACTATTGGTAATTTGTGTCTTGTCTCTTTTTTTAAATCAGTCTTTTTAAAAATATGTCAGTTTTATTGATTTTTTTTTCAATGGACCATCTCTTTGTTTCACTGGCTTTTCACATTTGTTTTCTATTTCATTGATTTATTGCTTTTAATTTTATCATTATGATTATCATTCTTTTTGATTTGGGTTTAGTTTGCTATTCTAGGTAAAATTTTGGTAAAAGCTGATCATCTTACTAGACTGCCCCATTCCTGGTCCTCTTACTAGAGAGAGCAGGCTTTTCTTGGGGTTTTATTTTCTTTTTTTCTGGTGGAATTACCAGGTTTTCAACTTCTTTAGTTTCTAGTCTAGAATACTAGAAACCTAGAAAATTCATTAACATGTTATTTGGGTCCTGAGATCCTTGATTAGTCTATTTTTTTTCCCATCTTTCAGTGTTTTCTTATGTTTGTTTTCTATATAATGTCTAGTTTTTATACTTGTAAATAATAGGAGGAATATGGAAAAGAATACCTATCCCAATATATCCCCCCAAAAGTAGAAATTTCTTTTTATTTTTTGAATCATGAAAAATTGTGAACTTTGATACATTTTTCATAAAGAAAATATAGCTATTAAGTATGTTTCCTTTTAGTATTAATAATTTACCCTAAAGAAAATAAGTAAATAAGACTTGATTATCATTTATATGATCCAAAGTCAGACTGAATTTAGCTTAACCAGAAGCTCTTCTTTTTATATTAAAAAAAAATTAAACAAAATTGACTGAGGGAAAAAGAAAAAAAGTTATTACTCAGGCAAGCAAACCTACAATTAAGACTACTAAAACATTTAAAAAAGAAACAAAATGGAAAATTGCATTTAAATTTACAGTGCATTAGTTGAACCTATGCACTTTTTCTTTTGCAAAATATATGAGTTTATAAAACTACCATTACAACTCTATTTTGTTATAGACTTTAGATTTTTTTCCTACTACTAAAGAAATACTTGAAATACTTAAGTATTCACTTGAGCTTCCATTTCATTTTAATGGTTATGTTTCAGTCTGAAAGGGGATAAGAATATGTTAGTATTTGTTGGTATCCATCCAAAATGGCTTTATTATATATATATATATATATATATATATATATACTGTCTCTAAGGTATTTGTTTTTAAAATCGTTGCCTTTGTACTCATATTATTCTTATAATTTTTTTCTAAAACAAAGTATAAAAGGCACATATCTGTAATACTTGCTGAAAAGCAACATAAGATGAATAGCATACACATAACTAAATCATACATACCAATTACTTTAAAACTATACACACACACAAACACACACACACATACACACATACACACATACACACATATGTATACACACATAGATCTAAATGTTTTACTTGAATCAGATTAAGGTTTGTGAGCTGATATAGCCCGACCTTTTCTCAAGAGGCTCTTGACTGTTTTTGGCTTCACCACAGAAAAATCTATCTCCAGAATATTAAAATGGCAAAATGCCAGACACACCCCTCTAAAAATTAAATTAGCAATGGTGTCAGACTAGAGATAAAATGCATTTTTAATTTTTAAATCATGTTCTCTGTTTAATTAAAATATTGCACGAATTTCTATTGAGTGGTTTTTCATAAATTAAAATTCACATTGGCAAGCATTTTTGAAAGATCTTATAATTGAAATTTCTCTTCTTATTATGGGATAATAGTCTCTGGTAAAAATGTATATAAAACACAATGGCAAGATACTAAATGCTTGTTATTCTGTATAGGAAAGATGATAAACCATGGAAATTTGAGAATGCAAAAAACTACCTGTCACTAGATGATTTCAACTGGTAATAGAATAACTGCATTTCTTAAGCCACAAAGTAGCCTGTGAATGGCTGAGCAGACTGAGAAGAAAGTTAATATTACCCTGGAATTTGTATATTTACCCATAATTGTCCTTATTTATTTATTATCTTAGTACGCATTAAATATATGTGTATACAGGGCATCATTTTAGATGCTTTTAGATATAAAGAAAAACATAGATTTTTGTTTGCCTTCAGAGAGCTTAAAAACTTTGGGAACTTCAACTGTATGTCATTCATAAATACATATTGAAAGATACTTAAGGTTAAAAGAAAATATAGAAATAATGTGGACAAATAAAATTCTGAAAGGAAATAAGAACTTATTGGAGTCAATTGTATTTAGGACAAATGGCAAAGGATAGCACATAGAAATTAGACATAGAGAAAGAAAAAGGAAAGCAGTCCATATTAGAGAGTTTTGCAGCCTCGGCGCAATTGACATTGTGGGCCAATTAGTTCTTTGCATGTGAGTATTGTTGTATGTCTCCAGACATTGACAAATGGCATATGGAGGCAGGGTTGCCAAATTTAGCAAACAAAGATAAATATTACAGCAAAGAAAAATACAGGACACAAGTTGAATTTGGATTTCAGACAAAAAATTTTTAGTTTAAGTATGTCATGTATTTGTTATTTGTCTGAAGTTTAAATTTAATTGGGCATTTTGTATTTTATCTGTTAACCTTAATTGGGTTAAATTGTCAGTGATTTAAAACCTCTGAGTTAGAAGATAGCATGACCAAATTTCATGTGGCAGTTCATAAGTTGTGTTTGAGGAACAATGAGTTGACTGGGCTTCAACAAAACTTTTTAAATGGGTCATACGTCCTCAAGCCTGGATTGTTCTAGGTACAGGGTATAGAATAGGGTTAGAAATGCAGAATTTCATGTCTCAGGATCTTATGTATGGTGAGGTGAAGACAAATTGAAAATATAGCTGAGTAAATAATAAAATGCATCAGTTAGGAGATTGTTCAATAACACTGTGGTATCGAACAACCAAAGGAAGCTCTATCATTAAGAATGCTAAAGGATTCTCGTCCCCCCAACCCCTGCCCCATGTTATTTGGGCATCATGGTTGGCTGCAACTCTGCTTTTCATGACCTTCACACTAGCCCCCAGACTGACAGGGCAGCCTCCATATGCAACATTTCTGTTTTTCTTGGGTGAGGAAAATGAGAGTGTGACAAAACATATGTTGATTTTTAAAATTTTCATTTAGATTTTCTTAACCCAAGCAACCACACTGTTCTAAGTTAAGTAGAATGGAAATATATAAACATATAATGCAGTGGGGAGAGTAAATCAGGGGCAGAGGAAAAAGCTAATATGAAGTGTCTTGTATCAGTTGAGCTTTGATACCATACAACAAAATTATTGTGAAGCCCATCAGTGTACTCCCTTTTATGTGGAGTACTTCTTACCTGCAACCTCAGGTGATCTTGAGGTCCAAAGGTACATCCACAGCTCAATTTTCTGAGCAGTTTTCTGCAGTAGAATCTTTCTTTAGCCACCTCATCAAGCTAGAAATTTTTTAAATCTATTGAAATGCTCCCTCCATCCTCCTGTATCTCTGAGGAGTCTAAGCTTTAACTTTCATCACCTTCCTCCTCAAGCCCTAACTACTGCTCTTATCCTTGAGAGCTGAGCCGACATGACAGTGAATGTTTTGAAGGAGGAAGATACTAACAATGGGAGTTTTTCTAAAATGGTCTATTCCAATGGGGTAGTTAGTGACCTCACTCCTGCAATACACCAGCCAAATGATCGTTTCCATGGAACTATACAGAAGAGCCTGTTTGGTGGGAGATTGGAAAAGAGGGTACCTGAGGCTTCTTCCAATGCTCCTGGATCCTGAAGGCCCTCATGTGTGCCCTTTTCCACATACAGTGAATACACATGAATACATGTACTCACAAAATCCAAACTGTTTTTTACAAATAATGTGTATTCACATGTGCATGCATGCATGTGTTCACTTTCTAAATCCAGTAATTTGAGATTCAGATTTTAGAATATTTTAGCAATTTTTGAAAATTACAATCTTAAACACTCTTCCTGACACCACTTATTAATAGTCATGGGGTTAATATAAATTTCTCACTTAACCAAACTTTTAACCAAAACTGTTTTGTGTATGACAAGTAGTACTTGTTTTGATAGACATTGAAAATGGTATAATTTTTATTTTAAGAATCTTAAAATCAGCAAAGTGTATGTTTCAAAGCCTCTAGATCTGTGAATGGAACATAGTACGCATGTTAATATTTACAAAATCCATAGAGCTTTGTTTTACCAAAAAGAAAA
The DNA here is from genome assembly GCA_004027375.1 of Macroglossus sobrinus. Taxonomy (NCBI): domain Eukaryota; kingdom Metazoa; phylum Chordata; class Mammalia; order Chiroptera; family Pteropodidae; genus Macroglossus; species Macroglossus sobrinus. Next base: position 56,668 of record PVKZ01002005.1, read on the forward strand.
ATAAATTTGTATATAAAAAATACAGTAAAAAAAATAACAGCTATAAAAATAAATACTATTCTTTCAGTTCTTTCATATATTTCTATACAGTTAAGTGTGTAGTTATTATAGGTTAAAACATTGAGAGTTGTTATTAATTATCTTTATTTTTAAAAAATCATTAATAACTAGATAGTCTCTTCAAAGGGGAGATATTAGTACATAGGAATCTCAGAGTCAACTGTACTGTATTGAATAGTGTCTCCAAAGAATTCGTGTCTACCAGGAACCTCCAAATATGACCTCATTTGGAAGTAAGATTTTGCAGATGCAAGTAACTAGGATGAGGTCATACTAAATTGGGGTCAGCTCTCAGTTCAATGGCTAGTTTTCTTATGAAAAGGCTATGTGAAGATACAGAGAGACACAATGGGTAAATGTCAAGTGATGATGTAGACAGAGATTGTAGTAATGAGTTTACTTGTCAGGGAAAGCCTGGAATTTCTGGCAACCACCAGAAGGTAGAACAGTCACATGGAGCAGATTCTCCCTTGAACCTCCAGAAAGAATCAATCTTGCTGATACCTTGATTTCAGACTTTTGACCTGCTGAACTATGAGAGAAAAATATGTTATTTTAAGTTTGTAGTACTCTGTTCTAGCAGCCCTAGGAAGATGATATACAAATTAGAATTGGCATTTTGGAAAAAATAATTGTTATAATTTACATATTAACCCAAACTGAAGTTAGTAAGGACTTTACACATGGAATCTGGGTTTCCAAATCTAGACAGAATCATATAGTATTTTTATGTTTTCTGTGTTAAAGGCTGGTCATTGAGAATCAGTTTTTCCTCTGATGTTTCAGTTTACCATTTATTTTTCTTTGTTATCATCATCATCATCATTATCATTGTTATCATCGTATCTATAATTATCATCTTCAATAACATTATAAACAAATATTAAACTACTTAAGTATTTCATTTAGCCTAGCATAATTTTAGATGCATGAACCCTGTCATAAAGGACACACAGAACAACCAACTATTGAACAAGTACATGAATAATTAAGAGTGCACTTCCCCCACTTAAACTCATTTGTACCAAACATCATTACGAAGAAATGTTCCTTTTAACCAAGTTATTTCGACCAAGGGCAGATGGCCAATACTGAGTGAACTCCAATAATGTGATTGAATTGAACTCTCTAAAATGAATCAAATTATTCTGTAGATGATTTCTATGGTCTCTAACCCAGCAACAGCCACTTTCAAAATCAAATGTAAGAGTAATTTGCATTACCAGGGTGAGTCAAGTGGCTCAAAGCTCAGCTATGTTAAGACAAAATAAGTTGAAGCAAAGATTTTATTAACGTCTCAAAAAAATTCTTCGTTAATTTACAAAGTCCTGAATTTTAACTATTTTCATCTCATCCCCCAAAGTCTTCCTAGAACCTTAAACCACTAATTCAAACTAAACATTAAGGGTCTTACCCAGAGATAGGGAAAGAAAGTGGTGAGGGGAGAGGGAGGAAAATAGAAACAAAAATAGAAGGGAAATGAGAAGGAAATCATGGCAAGAAGAGAATTATCTCTGCAATTTACTACATAGGAATGACAGTAAACTGTTTCCTTTTTTCTCTATTAAGTTCAAAACTTTGTTTCCCCCCATTCTAATGAATTAGAAAAATGGGGCATAATTTAAATTTTACTCTAATTCTGATGATTGAAAATTTGATATCAAATAGATTCATTGAAAAATAAGCTTATAACAATAAGACAGTGTGAAAGCATAACATTTCATCATGAAGGAATTTTAATTCTATAAGCTTCCTCGACATGCTAATGAAATATAGAATATAAGTATTTAAAATTTAGAGAATTTTTTCTTTGAAAATTATAAGTGATGACTACACATTAATACTAGACAGTATACTTATTCCATTCATTGAAAAAAGTACATTTTAATTATACATTATATAATTGCTCTGAATTATTGTTAACGTGAAACATACATTCAGTAGTCTGTCAGATAATTAATGTCAGTGTAAGAATAATAAATTTAGTTTTTTTCAAGATAAGAAATGAGAAATCTTGAGAACAGAAGTCTGAAATTACCATTTAAAGGGTAATTTTATTGTCTCTTTGCGTTCCACACAAAACTTAATTGTATAGAATTTATATTTTGTCAGAGTGTTCAAAATTTATCTTTGAGAGGTTTTTCCTCCCTGGTTGTCTGAATAGATCTAGACAACTAACATTTCTTTTTTTGTGGTAGACTCAAAGAGTCTCCCTAATATCCTCTTAGAGAAGGAGGTGGTGTTAGGGCAGAGATCATTAGAAATAAGATACAATCACAATTCTCTCTCATATAATGTAGGTTTAATAGGTATCATCCTTTCTGTTTTTATGAGAACAAAAGTCATTCAGGGGAGCTTTGAAAATCTTATTGTCCTATTTCTTACAAAAATGTGCAGTTCATTTTTTCAAAATAGATACACAGGGATCTTGATGTGACTTCATGAAATAATTGTTGAAAGTCATAGTTTCTGTGTTCATTTGCAAAGAAGTGGGGCAACACTAAATGCAAGTGAGAGGAAGCTTCAGTCCTAAAAAAGAATTTGGTCATGGATCTTCTCTACTATTTAGAAGCCTATATATTATCTGTGACCTAAAAATACACCTTAATAAAAATAATCTAATAATAATAATCTATAATGATGCCCCTCAGCATTCGCAGTGACCTTTTAAATCTATTATTTTACCTGTGTAGCACCACTACTGAATTAGGTATTGTAATCCACATTCTACTTGTGAGAAAACTGGCTCAAGTTTTGGTATCTAAGTAACTTCTTATTTGGATTTAGGAATTCTCAGTTCTAGTTCTTCACTTTAGAAAAAAAAAAAATAAAAAGAAAAAGTTCACAGTACTAACATGAACCATCTGTCCTATTGCAGACCCTGAGAGGGCCACTGAGTATTGAACATTAAAAACAAACAAACAAGCGGAAAATAACAAAACCAACTTGCCATTGCAGTGGGATTTCACAGAAAAACCCTTTGTGGTTTACTCTTTTTTCTTATACTGAAAACAATTCTCTCAACCACTGATCTTGCAATTGCTTAGAGATTTAAAAGCAATGTCATTAATATGATACATTGCATTTATATAAAGCTTCTTAGACAAACCTTCCTCAAAATCCTATTTCCCCTCCTTTTGTTCCCTAGTATGACTGGTGCATATATTTCCTTTTCCAATCAGATAAGCCCTGATTGCAAAGTCTATTTTATTGTTATATCCTTGCATCAATGCCTGGACTGATATAAATTTTAAGGAAATCTTCTGAAAACAACATGGGGACTTCCTCTAAAAAGGTTTGTTTTTTTTTTTTTTTTTTTGTCATAGCTCAGGTTGCTGAGAACAGAATACCATAGACTGGGTGGCTAACATACCATAAACTTATTTTTTCACAGTTTTGGAGTCTAGAAAATCTAACATCAAGGTACCAGCTGATTTGGTTCCTGAAGATTATGCTTTTGTAGTTTTTATATGTTTAAAAAATAAAAGTTTAAAATGTTTAAAGTTATGAAAAGTAATTTACTTAGTTCACCATCTAGAATGACCAAATATTCATTTAATCATTTTATTTTAGATTTCTTTTATTTAATAAAAAAAAATATGACAGTAACTTCATAGTTCCTTTGTTCTAAACTTTCATATCATTTTCCTCAGTCCTTGAAGGCAGCTCTCAAACTTATATGCATGTTTTTTTGAGTCTTTTTTTCAACTTTGTAATCTTACTACATATATGTATTAATAGAAGTATGTATTATTGCTTAAAAACATGTACAGATGATTAATATAGGAAACTTATTTTCTCTCCCTTCTATCTATTTTCTTTTCTACCAAAATCAAAATCTTCCCTATGACTCATTTTGGAATAAGAAGACAAATGACAGAGAAGATTTTCTGGCAGCAGAGACCTAAGCTAATACAAAATAAAGAATAAAAATATTTCAGAAGAACATTGTGGAAGAAAAACAGCTTACCTTTACACTGACCTGGTCAAAAATATTCAGATGATCAACCAACCATATGTAAGTTAAGTAAAGACCAAATTATGAGATTCATGATGGATAAGTCAGGGTGAATCTCGAGGAGAATGAATAGATCAAGGCCCAAATGAGATAGCTCTTTTCGAAGTCTAATCAGGTTATTAATTTATTCAAATATATGAGCAGACACTTTATAAATACTCAAATCACATTCTTCTGAATTTTGAAAAAGCTCATTTTTTTAGTGAAGTGCCTGAGTACTGTAGACACATGCTGCAGTTAATAAGAGGCTGTAAAATTGAGAAATGTTTTTGTCACCTGACTATGACCTACTCAAATCAATACTACCTTTTGAAAACAAGGCATTTAATTTCTTGGTTGTTTCTTCAAAAGAGTTTTATATTGTTATTTAACCCCACAGTAAATACAGGTCAAGAATTAAGAGGGTACATAAAATTCTCAGAGGTCTAGGTATCTGAGCATAACAACTCAGAAATGCAGTGCATGTTAAGGACACACATTTGTTCTGACATTTTAAAATGGCATTTCAATTAAGAAATTATTAATTAACACCCATTAATGTAGTTTTTATATGTATTTTAGGGCTAATTCCTGTAGAATTAATTTACTTCACAAATATTTTTTGAGTGTTCCCTGAATACTGATCACCATTCAAGGTGTTGGTGATACCACAGAAAATAACAATGGTAACAGAACAATGATAATAAATATATTTCTATCCTTGTGGAAGTTCAGTATTGTATACTGTGTTTAGAAAAGCAAATATTTTCATCCATAAAGATTAATGCATTTACTCAAATTCCACCCAAACAAAATGTGATGCTGAATGCTTGGAAGAGCAGTATATACACTATGCATTTAGTACTAAGATATGATGTAAATACAGGGATAAATAAATCATTGTCATTTAGACATCATTAAAATATAATAAATTATAGTATTTTCTAATTATTCTTCCAAAATGTTATTTTTGTTAAATGCTCTTCTATAAATTTTTCTCAAGAAAATACTGCTCACCATATCACTCTAAAAATTTTATAATACACAGCAGATTAAATCATTAAAGGAATTATTCAAAAGTGATATATATATATATATTCCTTTACACTAATATTTCTTGAATATATTACCATGGGATCCATTACTCATATATCATCAATTAATATCTGGGGAAACCTCTACCTGTCAGAACATTATGAAGTCTGTTTCCCCAAACTAAACCAAACTTCTGGATCATTACAGCTTTAGTGACAAATATCCTTTTCATGGACATTACTAATGACCATAATATCCATTTACTATTAAAAAATAAATAAAACTTGAGTTTTGCCTAGAAGCTTTATTGGTCAGCCAGCGAGCACATTTCTCACATTTCCCTTGCAGCATTTCATAGCGACATGACTAAATTTAAGCCACATGACCGATGCTGGGCCAATGCACTTGTAAAAAGTAATGGGCACAGTTTTATGTTGTATATTTAAATGTAACAAAGAATCTGCTTATCCTAGACTTTCTCATTTGCTTCTTGCTTTTTGTGAAGTGGTAGCAAGAATAGCTGCTACCTTAGGTCCAGAGAAAATGGTAGAGTTGTCTAACTCTTCTAAGTCCAAAAATAAACTTGTGAGTTTGCTTTTGATAAACTCTTATGTATGAGAAGTAAACAGTGTTGTGTGAACTATTATATTTTTGTGTATCGTTGTTATAGAAATTTTGCATTTAACCTAAACACTATAGTAATAATCAATTTTCTTAAGTTTCAGATATTTTTCTTTTTTCACTTTGATCTAAAGTCCAGCCTTTTATTCCCATATGGGAAAGCTAGTCTGAAAAACTAGCTACAATTGTTTTCCTCTCAATATTCATATCTCTTTGCAATGTGAGTTTATAATTATCCCCATTAACAGTCAAATGTATCTCTCTTTTATTTAATTCTTATATCACCTTTTTTTATACATATGTTTGAGGAGATTAAAAAAATTATCTTCCATGCAATCATATAATCTTAACTGAATTGTTAAAATTAGGATGTAAATAACACAAGTTCTTCCTGTAAATGATTTTCTGTGTTCAGTACTTCTAAAGTAAGCATCTGTTTAGTCTTCCTTCTAGATACAGATTTTCATAGACTTCAAATAGTTTAAATTCCAATAAAACTATCTAAAGCAAATAGAGTGCCAGTCATTAGTGTACTGGATTTTTCTGGCTCTCTTAATTTTTCTGGCTCTCTTACTAATGGTATGCATGGTCCTTAATCCTCTTGTCAATATTCTACAAGAAAAGGTAAAAATTTTGAACAGCACCCTTCTTTAAAATGCTTAGAGGTATCACACTTTGCAATCACTTTCTGTCACCAACTCTCCTTTTTATATTCTATTTGTCCCAGAGTAAATTTGTGTCATTTCAGTGAAAATGGTAAATCATTCTTACACAAAGTTCAGCTAGAGCTTTTCAACTACATTGCCATTTAGTCCCATTTAGTAAAGAGTGGGCTACTCTGTAAAATGGTATATACTTATTCTGAGGGAAAAATGAGTTAATTACATAAAGTATGCTAAATACTAACCCATATATTCTTATAAATATTAGCTAATACTGTCCAGCGTCATCATTGTCTTCATCATCATCATCATTATCATCATCACTTATAACTGAGTTTTGAGATCATGGTCCTCTCTGTTAGCCCAGGCCAGGGTTCTTATTACATGTTTTTAAGTCCTTTCATATCTTTCTTCTGCTTTCTTCCTATGTAATTGTACAACTTTTTTAAAGCACAACACAAATCTTGTTTTTTTTCTGTAAACACTGTGCCAAATGAGTTTTTCTTTCAATTTTTTCCTCCTCATTTTGTAGAACTAATCTGGCATATATTATTATTACCACTACTTTTTGCTGTTCTTAACATTATTTATATATCTGCTTTTCACCACATCACTTTATACAAATAGTTTGCATTTATGTTTATTGGGGTAACATACACAAGGAAAAGTAAATGAAATATACTAATCTTAACGGTACAGCTTGATGAATTTTTATCTAGTATATACCAATAAAACCACCGCTTATATTCAGATATAAATAATTTTCAGTAGCCCATAATGTTTGCTTTTTTGTTTTCCTAGTCTGTCACTCATACTTTCCCTTTCTCAGAAATATCCACTTTTCTGACTTGTATAAACATAGATAAATTAGTTTTGACCGTGATGCATGGAATCTTATTATTCTAGTATTTTTAAATTTTTGTTTTGAAATAGTTATGGATTTATAGGAGTTGTGGGAAATGCAGAGGGTGGTCCTGTGCGCCATTTACCAAGCCTTCCCCAATTTTAACATGTTGTATAATTATAATATAGTATCATGAAGAAATTGGTAATGGTACAATCTATAGATTTTGCCAATTAGTAATACATGCACTCAGTTGTGTGTGTGTTAGGCAGTTCTCTGCAATAAAATTAGATATACAGATTTAAGTAACTAAAGCGCAAGATATAGTACTGTACCATTACCACAAGGGTCTCCCATGCTATCCCCTTACAAGCACATCTGTGTACCATTACCATACCTAAACCCTGGCAAACAACAATCTGCTCATTGTCTCTATAAATTTATTTTAATAATATCATATAAGTGGAATTATACAATTAGTATCCTTTTGAGATTTTTTTTTATGCAGTTTAATTCCCTTAGTGTTCATCCAAGTTGTATGCATATTGTTAGTTTGTTCTTTTTTATTATAGAGTAATATTCCATGGAATAGGTGTACCACATTTTGTTTAGCCATTTACCCACCAAAAAACATTCGGGAAGTTTTCAATTTGGAACTGTCACAAATAAAACTTGTATGAGCATTCAAGTACAAAGTTTTAATAAGTGAACATAAGTTTTTATTGCTCTGGGATAAATGCCCGAGAATTCAATTACCGTATCATATAGTTAAGTTTATTTTTAGATTTTTAAGGAACAACTAAACTCTTTTCCAGTCTGCCTGTAACATTTTACTTTTCTATCAGCAATGTATGAATAATTTGCTCTGCCATCACTGGAATTATCACTATATAGTGATAACTATAATTGTTTATTGTGTGTGTGTGTGTGTGTGTGTGTGTTTAGTTTTAACAATTCCAATATGTGTGGTTTTAAATTGCATTGTATTGATGTTTTAATTCGCATTTTCACAATGTCTAATGATGCTGAACATCTTATCAAGTGCTTATATGCCATATGTGTATTCTCTTAGATAAAATGTATGTTCAAATATTTTTCTTATTTTTTAATTAAATTGTTGTTTTATTAAATTTTGGGTTTAGAGAGTTCTTTAAATATTTCAGATACAAGCCAAAATGGTGTGGTAGTTACATAGTGATTGATGCATAGATTAATGGAACATAATAGAAAACTTAGATACATAAAAATATGCCCAATTGATGGAGATGTAAAGCAATTTACTAGAGATGAGGTAGATTTTTCAACAAATTATGCTGAAGCAATTGGACACCTATAGGATAAAAAAAATGAAATTTGACCTTAATCTCATACTTTATATGAAAAGTAATTCCAATGATCCATGAAGTTAAAAGTAATTCTAAGACTAATGTTTAGAAAAGAAAAACAGGAGAAAATTTTCAGGACTCAGAGTAGATGAAAATTCTTGGATTTGACTTTAAAAGCATGATTCATGAAAGAAAAAGTTTAAAAACTGGGCCTCATAAAAATTACACACTTTTATTTTATGAAAATCTTTGTTAAGAGGATAAACAGACATATGAGTAACTGGGAGAAAATATTTGCAAGTTATTGTAACATTTTTAAGGATAGTCATTATATTAAGCACAAAAAGTGCCTAAATATAAATAGTACACAATAAGTTTGAAAATACCTGTTGACTGAAAACTTGAGAATTGACTGATAAAGATATTCTATTTCTACTTTGGTGTCAAAGAGGGCAAATTATTCTCAAACACAAGGAGAAAAGTCTGATTTGGTGTTACATAATTTATGAAAGAAAAATGCAAAACTTTTTAAGAGTTTCAATATTCTGTGGACCCTGTTTAACACTGTTTCTGTGAGACCAATGTGCATTGTTTACCATGCTTGGGTCATACTCTAATGTCCTTATTGACAAGTGTAATTGATTGCAATGGAACTACTCTTGACAGGACTCGGTCTGCTTGCTTTGCAGATTCAAGTGCCTTACCACAGGATTGTTTCAAGTCAACAGGAAAAAAAAGTACCATTCTCCCTGAAAAGTCCTTTTAGGTATATCCTGGCTATCAAATGTCAATATAGCTGACAAAGTGGTCAGCAAACTGCAAGTACTAGATATCACATGGTGATTATAAAAATTTACAGCTGTCATCTCAAATGAGAATGTCTCCCATGGATGTGAAAGTAAAATGTGAGGATTAGCTGATAAAGCATTCTACTCTGGCTTTTTCTTTCATGAAGTAAGATCATAGAGATGTGAGAATGTCATCCACAAGGTTCAACAAAATGTTCCCGAAGATTTAAAATTTAATATTGGATTTTTTGAAAATATCATTCTTATGTAAGACAGAATTTTTAAACTACTCTGAAAGACAGGGTGAAATAGTTAATTGGCAAGATAAACTTAGAAGATATTAAAACATAATTAGTATCATTCATTTTAAACAATAAATTTTTCTCCAGAGTACGCTTTAATTGTGGCATAGATATTACTGTCATTTTAAGAGTACTGCTAATTTAAAGATAACAGTAGGTTCATCAGTTTTCATTCAAGTCCAGAGAGTGAGATCTTTTGAGAAAAGTAGGGCTATGGCTTAATTTTGATTCAATACTTGTGCTTTTCTAAAAGAAAATTTTCTTACGAGTCAATGTATCCATACAGTTGATTGGGAACATGCCTTTATCAACAAATCTGGATAAATTAAATACTTTATTAGGATTTTATCTGAATATGGATAAAGTTATGTTTAATATATGGAAGTGTCTAATTTAGTATGGTATGTGGATTAGCAGAAAATACTGCATCTTCTTATAGGTTAAGCAGACAGATAAAGAATAAACAATAGGCACATAAAACGTGTTTCCTATAGTTCACAAATTACTCTCTCAAGCTATCCTATTGCCATATTTATGAGATTAATCTATCTTCTTAGCACACATCTCTCTAATCCAATTATGACCTTTCTAATTAAACACTATTTTTTTTTCTCTCTGACATGTGCTAACTGGGTTTCTCTATCCTCAGTTTCTTTCCATCACATCTACATTACCAGGTTAACTTTTCTAAAGCACAGTTCTGATTATAATATTTACATACTCACAAATTTGACTATCAAATAAAGTCCCACCAATTTAGTATGACATTCAAAAGCATTGACCTTTTGGCCTCAATTTATTATTGCAGGAGTATTTTTCAGTGTTTTTCATCAGTTACTCAAATGAATTAGACATGCCATGCATGATATCCACTCTTATTTCAGCCTCTTTTCAATGAAATTTCTCTGCTAGCATGTATAATTTTATTTCCAGCATATTAATCTTGAAACAGTATAAAACATTGGAGAAGCCAGTTTTTATACTAGGAAAATATTCAAATATTGGAGTATATATAATGATCTGTTGAGGAAAGAGAATCTGGTAAAAATAGATTTTATTTCTCAAAAATTTAAATGGGAAAACATTAATTAGATGAGTTAATTAGCAATGAGTATCAGTATGATGCTAAAATATGAATAAATAGGAGCCTTGAAACTGACCTTAGACCAAGGGTGGTGAATGAAGCTAAAGCTATAAAGAGATAGGATATATAAATAATTAGAAGCAATGAGAGTGCCTCATTGTATAATTGTCACAAAGAAAGAATTGTAAGAGGGATGTCAGCAGGCATGATCAGAGGATGCTAATTCCTGCACTGGAGGCAAACTCTATAAGAATTCAGTAGTTTAAATGTGGCTGTACAGAATAGGAATTATATACAACAGCTTTGTTAGTCAAAAGGAATCTCTCTTGACTTCAGTCCCCGTAATAGCCATTCAATTAATAATGACAAAGCAAACTGGAGTGAGGATTTTAGTTTTCTTAGGTTTGCTGATAAATTATTTCTGTTCTCATAGACTCTCTAAGTCCTTCTTTGGCCTTTAAGATGGTTGTAGATATTCTGGCTAGGTCCCTGCTTCCTGTCAGGTGCACATAGAGGTAATGAGGCTAGAACATGCCTAAGTGCTTACTTGGAGACTGGTCCGTTTCCAAGATCACTGTATCACTAGCAGTTACAAAAGTTAGACCATTCTAAGTTTATTCCCGAAATTTAGTCTAAGTATTATTGTAGTTTCTATTTAGTAGGTCTAGGCATTTTGTTTGTTCTTCAAAAAACAATTTTTATAAATCAAGAAGGAGCCTAACATCACTACTACAATATTACCTGAATTACTCAGTTAAGAAAATGTAGTATATTAAATAAACCAGTGTGTATATTATTTTTCTCTTTTTAATCTTTGGTTCAGGAATCTAGGATGATGCCCAAATATCTAGAATTTAATGATACCCCTTATTAGCATTATAATAGCATCGATTGTCTACCTAGAAAAGCAAATTTCTCCCTAAAAGAATTATAAAGGCTAGAAATCAAATATCATTAACAGAAGAAAAAGCAATGTAAAAGGCAATATATACAAGTGAAAACATTTGATGTTCACTTAAATTCTCTGTTTACTTAGGTGTATTTATCTCTTTATTTTTAAACTCTGACAACACATTTATTTTTATTAGAGTTTTTAAAATTCGGTGTGTAAATACAACATCTCAGTATGACACCATGCAACATTTCTACAATTGAGAAGACAGAAAAGTACAACAAAATTAATGCCAGAAATTATATAGTTTAAGGCATAATCTATAAATTTTGAATAAAATATTTTCTGTGAAAATATTTTTTAAATATTTTCTGGGATTTTATAAGCACCAAGACTCAAACTCCAAGTTTCAGGTGGCTTATGACAAGTTCTAGATGTACATATTATTCCGCTTACATTTCTATAATGCTTTCTATAATTTGAAAATTAATGGCGAATTATGTGCATTTTTACATGTTTTGTTCTAACATAAGACAAATAATTCAGCAAGTGATAGCTGTAAAATGTTTCAGAGTAAATAAATCTTAGGGTAGATTAAAAGTAAGCATAGATTCTTTTAATTTTCTTTTATTGAGATTGGAGGGACAGGAAACAAATCCTATCTCTACTCTTTTTCTTTCCTATCTCAGAAATTATGGTTTCAAATCAACATGTATTTGTTCCTCAAGGCCTAGATATGTTATGTCATAGTAGCTTACCTGAACAACCAGTTTTTCTCAATTATCTCAGCGGCTTTAGCTCAGGAATAAAAAAAGATAAGGTCTATAAAAAATAATGGCTCTTTTAGACAATCTTTACAGTAGTAAGGGTGATGGTGAGATGAGGATATGTATGTTTACAGCAAAAATGTCAACAGGAACAAAGGGCACATCATTTTTTTTTTTTATAGAGGTATGATTGCCATCAGATACTTCAAGAACATTCCTTTTCAATTTTCATCTTCTTGGTTCTATTAGATTGTTCTGAATGCTAGAACAGAATACAGGCCATGCCTCCTGTATTATTTTGCTTATACCTGGAATGCTTTGGTCTGGATCTATATCAATATGTCAATGTGCAAGGATAAATTATAATAAAAATTTTGTTTTTTTACATGAGTATAGTTTAATCCATTGCTTCCATTTTTTAGAATAAAATGATTAATAACTGCATAACAAGGAAAAGCTTACTATCGTATAAACTTGAGACATTGCTATCCACCTGCCTGAACCAGTAAAACATTTCTTTTAGGTATAATGCAGATGCAATTTGATAGAAGAAAATATTTAAAGCTGACAACATATTATTCCTTCGACTAAAAAGGTGTACCTCAGCAATAAATAGAGGACACATTTGTAATATACTACTAATATTTTCTAACACCAGAAACTGAGAATGGTAGAGGACTTCTCTAGGAAAAATCTATGCCATAAGCAGAATCTTTTTGAAGAAACAGTCTATAATTTGACAATGTTACCTCGGAATAGGGTATCTTAAGTTTCAAATAAAAAAAAATCTCAATATCCCATGAGTATACAAAAATGCAGCATAGAGAATATAGTCAATAATATTATAATAACTATGTATGGTTGTTATATAGGTACTAGATTGATTAATCACTTTATAAGGTATATAAATATCTAATCACTGCTATACACCTGAAACTAATATTGTGTGTCAACAGTAATATAAAAACAAATTTAAAAAAAATTTCTCAATATCCCTCATCTGAACCATAGTGTTTGGTATAATATACATGCTCAAAATATCTACTGACTATATTTTTGGATAAAATATATTTAAAACTGTGTGCCAAAATATTTTGAATCCTATATTATATAATATTTTCAACACTATAACAGGAGAATCTAAACTAAATAAACTACCATAATTTTAAAAGAAAACGGTGTGGTTAGGAACAATTCCAAAAATATGAAATTAAAAGCAGGATTTTTGTTTTAAACACTGAAATAAACAGGTTCCACAGACCAAAACATAAAATTTCATAGGCCACATCTTTCAAAAACTTATGCTAAATTAGAAAGTACTGCAATCATCTACCATCTGCTTATTGTTTATAAGATAAATTGTACAGGGATCTGGGCATTTCTTTTGGGATTTAATGAGTTAGTTAGAAGAAACAAGGATGCACAAAATATTCTCTGTATTATAATTAGGGTGTTCCCATTTCATGCAATAAAGGTTACTGGCACGTGTATAAAATAATACAATACAATTCAGCAGTCTCTTCAGCTTTGTAATATTTATAGCTGCTATATCATTCATGCTTCAGATCCAATGTCTTCCACAAAAGTTTGATTGAGAGGGAGAGAGTTGAGTGGGTAGGATATCAGGGGAATATTTAAGAACTATGAAATTCCACTGAAAAATTCTGGTCAAGATTAAGTGATAATCTGACATTAAATAAATTAGTTTTGGCAAAAAATGATAAAAATAGGTTGAAAAACTCTTCATGTAACCATTTAAGCAAACATTAATTTATTAAATTTTACATTTTGTTCATTTTTACTTTTCCGTGCCATAAAACAATTTTTCATTTTCTCTAATTAAATCATTAACAAGCTAGCAGTAAATTTGCTTCTTTGAATAACTAGAAATTATTTTATTTTATGTTTTTCAATTAATGTTAGAATCAGAAACTATGTTTACATACAGAATAACTGGAAAAATTAATACTGCTCTCTTTCATTATAAGTGTATCAGTAATTATAGAATGAAAAAATGAATACATAAATATTTCTTCAAATTTCTCAAGATATCTGATATTTGGCAAAAATGTAGTGAGTTTTCTCACCAATCCAACAGTCAAATAATGCCAGCTTTAATATCCTTTATTAATTTTTCTCAATCAAAAATATTCCAAGTATAGGTTTAAATATAAAGTAAATATTATTCCATTTTAAAATTATTTGCTTTTTTTTCAATCATAATTATTTTCACAAGCATGGCTACTTAGTTTAACAGGAAAAGAGAACACAAGCATATAGATCTGAAGAGAAACATAATTATTAAAAATAATAGATAAAGTAAAATCAAGATTTACATATAAACAAATCTATTGTTGTGAATTGGTAATGTGCAAGTATTAAATATCATCATGTGTGTATGTGTTTATTTGATTCTTTCTACCTTATGATCACTTATTAGTTAGATTTTGTATATAGGGTGTGGAGTGCTTTCTTTCTGCCAGGAATTTCTTTCACCTGAATGAATAAGAGTTCCAATGGAACTGCATGGGTAGGTACCACTGAGGCAAAATATTGTATTGTAGGGAATTTTGTCTGAAATGAACATTTAAACTGAGACCAAGAGAGTGAAAATTCTATGACTATTCATCTGGTAATAGAAGATATTATTAATTGAGTTTTATTACTTTAGATGTTTCATGGTCTATTTAAAAATATTTAGTAGAGAATTTCCTTCTATACTATTTTATAAACTGTTGTTGCTTCCCAAGTCCCAGTTCAAGGCAGTTGATAATGGCATCATATATATTTAATTATGACTAACAACTTCAGTTATTTTATATTTTAATGGAAAAGAAGCTATTTCAACTTGTCCTGGTTTTGGAGCTACATTGGAAAAGAATAATCATGTTTTATTTTAGATAAATCTTATGCCTTGCTGAACATCAATATTTCCAGTAAGCCACACATGTACAAAACAAACAAATCTATGTGCACAGTTACACTTGTCTGATTTTAGAATTAAAGATAAACAGAGTCAGCCTAAGGCAATTTTGTGATGAAAGAAATGAAATTGTACATCAACTCTTCTACTTCTTCTGTTTGATTCCAAAATAAAAAGTCCTTTTTTTTTTAAACTTTGACAATCCTCTTCCTCTTTTCCATAATATCATGAGATAGACTATCATATTTGTTGTACATCTGGTAGTTTAATATTTAATGAAAAATCAATAGGATAATAAGATATATAGCAATTGTACAATTAACAAAACTTAGAAATGAGAAGTTATGAAAGTGGGCTAGATTGTAGCAAAGTTTTATATGTGTATCCAAGAAATAGTTATAGAGACTTTATAGACCTGAATTTTTTTTTTTTTTACTCCTGGCCTCTTAAAAATTGTCCTATGTTAAGAAGTATAATAACACTAAATCTTTGTGACTGTTAGTACACAAATGAAGTTCTTGTTATAACATTTTTTTTTTTTTACTAAAGAATTTCTTAGTATGGTCTGCCTGTGACTGATGGTCCTAGAGACCCATGTCAAGATGTCCATAAGCTCAAAAATATTTTTATAATAATACTACAAGGTTATTTGCCTTCTCTACTATCTTGATATCTGCACTGATGATGCAAAAACATTAGTGAATAAAATTATTGGTGGCCAAGTACAAATCAAGGTAGTGAACCTAAATTGTACTGGTTGTCATTGTCATTGTGTTCTTTACCGTCAGGAAGTTTTTTTGTTTTTGTTTTTGTTGTTTGTTTGTTTTGTTTTTTTAAAGTGGTTTTAAGAGTATCCTTGTTGAAACAGAAAAAAATAATTGTATTTACCATCAACACTTGAGTAAATATTTTTTCAGTATTCTATATGACAAAAGGGCAAGTATGTGTAAAGCACTTACAATGCATATATAAGAATGGTGGTGGTTTTGAAGAAAAGTGCTTCTGTAATTGTAAGCCTCATGAACAGAATTAGCTATTTTCTTTTAACAGAATACTATTTTTACTTGAGAGAAAAACTGGCAAAGTATAATTATTTAGACTTGAATATCAACTGATGTTTTCTGTAAAAAAAATAATAATAATAAGTCTACTGTGAAAAGAAAGTATTATATTTGTTGCCAACAGTAAGATTCAAACTTTCAAGAAAAAATTTGATTTGAGGGAAACTTGTGTCACTAGGAGACTGATAGTTTTCCAATACTTACAGTCTCTTTTGATGAGGGCAGTGGTGATAATAATGATTGTGTGTTTTTTTCTTTGATACTGTATAACGAATTGTGTCAAAATATGGAAGATCTGAATAATTACATATAACATTAGTTTCCATATGACCAACTCATGATATTGTATTGCATAAGATTAAAAAATAAAATGCAAAGCAATATGTTAGATAATTATGCATCTGTAAGTGATTCAGTCATAAAAGTATAAGATACAATGTAGGGGATTACAAAATTTTTTATGATATTTATGATTTGAGATTCCACATTGCAACAAACCTATAAGAAATTCCCACTTGTTAAATGTTGACATAGCATCAAAAATAACTTTTAATAATTATTTTTAAAATATATTAAAATATATCTGTTTTCCTATTGACTATATGAAGCCAGATTATTTTCATGTAGTTCAACCTAAAACATATTACCACATATTGAAATGCACACACATCTATGAGAAACCAACTACCTTCTATTAAGCCACATATTTTAAAAATTGCAAAAAATTTAAATAATTATTTTTTACATAATTTTGTTTTAGAAAATATAGCAATTTTTATAAAAGGTTGTTAATGGGTTTATTATTAGATTTTATAAGTTATAGATCAATATTTTAATCCTTTTTAGTTTCTAATATAATAAATATCATGAGATATAATCTACAGACACAAATACTCTTTGAAGTTCTCAAAAAATTTTAGGTGTATAAAGAATTCCTAAGAATAGAAATTGTTAGAATCACAGCTTTATTATAGCTTCACCTTCATAGAACCTGAAAACATCTTCATATTTGACCTGCAGCTGAGCTAGTTTGCACAAAAATTCTCCAATAAGGGATGACTTTAATGTCAACTTTTATGTGTGAATTTTATACTTTTAAACATAGAATTTAAAAAAACGGAAAATATTATGTAACAATCTTATGATTTCAGTAGATACTAAAATTCAATATTAGATATTTATAAGTCTGAATCAATTTAATTAAATATGTATATTTTTTATTCTAGGTACATAGCTTAAGCTTATTAAATTTTAATTTTTCATTATAAATCTACCTCCAATATTCTCATTGAAATAAAATGTGTCAGGGAAATTAATTAAAAAATTGTCGAATAATTTTCATTTGTAGGTGCCACAGAATTTCTAAAGGATGATAACAAAATTCTATGCCAGTGACACATAAGAAAAATATTAGGAGAATATTGAATAACAAAGAAAATATTAGAATGTAAAATGTGTACTACTGCTTAGTTAATTTAAGGTTAAGAAAAATATAATAATATAATAATAATTATAGAAAACTAATTATAGAAAAAAGATTGTGTTGGAACGATATGACTTTTAAAGTAAAATTAAAATAGTATTGCACATAAAATTTTCCAGATTGTAAGAACCATGATATATAAATTACTTTCAAGAAAAAGTAGGAGAAAGTCTAAGTCTTAGGTAGTTAGGTAGTCGTGAGTGACAGAAGCCAAGTCCCAGCTCTATAACCATAGAAACCTTCTTTAAGAACCTCCCTGACACACCCATTTTATGGTTATAAATTACTCCTACATCCAAAGGCACAAAGGCAATAAAAGTTACTAGACTAGCTTAAACAAGGCACAAATGTGTGTATGTAGAAAGTACTACCTTACTCTGCTGTAAGCTCAGCCTCATTACACAATCATTATAATATACATATGCCTATAAGTTTGTGAATCTAATTATAACAGACTGAATTTTAGATAAGCACATACACAGTATGCAGTGGGTTATATAACAGACTAATGTCAGTCAAAACGACCTCACATGCCAATCATCTAGCACCACCCCCATAACCACCCATCATGGTTTACTTCCTGAATACTATGCTGTTACAGCTCTCTGAAACTTACCTCTCCCTTGGAACATACTCTATCTTTTGTCTTTTTACATTCTGAATTCCACAGGGCTGCAGCCTTCCTTGGTGTGGACTGTCACCTTCTAAAAATATATATATTTCTAATAAATTTTACTTTTTCTAAATCTCACTGACCTGTAATACTTTACAGAGTCAGTTGGGAAGAACCAAAGACCTCCTCTCCCCAGTGTTACCAGGGCAACATGGATTTCAGATCACCCCATACAGTAACATGTGTACATAAATAGCAAGAATTAAACCATCCACAGAAATACCAGGGGTACCTAGAAAGAAACCTCCTTAAAGTATATTGCAAACCTTTTATAAATTCCATATCTAAAATCTACATTGCAATTAAATATAAAATAATTTATCTTGAGATTTCTAATTTAATTTGGTATATCTCATGTTTTAAGATTGTCAACCACAGATTATTCAAATCTGTGAGATAAGTGTCAAACTATGTCCCATGCCCAGACTGATTCAGATAACTTTACAAAATTTATATAATATCTAAAATATAATAATTTAATCAGTTGTTTCTCAACAATTGTTTCACTATTTGAAAACAACTTTTTAACCACCTAAAGGGAGATAAAAGAATTGGAAAATAAGTACCTCATGAGGCCATTCAGCTAGTTGCTGCATTTTAAAATTCTAATTAGGCTAATCTTGTTTTGTAATACCTGAAATATTTTACTCCTTTCTTTCTCTTATGCAATTAAAAAAATCCTAATTTTGAAATTTTACATAACAAGAGGAAATGTAGATGCTTACCCCTTCCCCACCTGAATTCAAATGCAAAGGCTCATTTGCACAAAGGAGATTAAGTAACCAATGTTGTGAGAAGAATAAAGACATAAAGTTTTATGCAAGTGATGATAATTTAAGACAAGAACATCTTTTAGATCACAAAAAAAGAGAATGGGTTTATTTTATTTTTTATCTGAGTTCATTTCCAATTAACTTTCAAGTTTAGGTTTCTAGCATGTGCAAGAGCAATGATTTTAACAATTCATATTTGGAAGGGGTTCTTTTGATTCCAACACGCAGCTTCATGTAAATTGTCCTTTTTATTTGTTTGGCTCTAAGATTTTCTCAACCCCAAATTTAAGAACAGTAAAATGCCCATTTCACCTGTTATCTTTACCCTGTGCCACTAAACAGAGAAGAGAGAGGAAAATTAACATAGATTTATGCTGAATGTGGTTTTCAACTGTCAAACAAAAGAATTTTAATGACAAAAAAATTTTTAAAACAAAAGGCTGATTGAGAAAAGCACCAGCGTGACATCTAGATCACCAGCAGCAGTACTAGATAGAAAAGACAAACCTGTTCCCTTTCCTGGAGTTTATGGGCTCCTTCATGGAAACAGTTTAGGGAAGAAAAATATAAGTTTTTTTTTTTTTCAAAGATTTCACATCGGCTATGGGTAAGGGTAGTGGGAGAAGGTAAATCAGGGCTAGTTCTGGGATAGACACAGAGTCTCTAAGGAAAGAGTGTTTACTCCTTTGGATTGGTTGTGGGCAAGAGTCTAGAAAGTTCATCTGTAAGCAAGATGCAGAGATTCTGGTGGTCAGTGGTACCTGGCTATTCTTTTAAGATAATCGTGGGAATCACCACTTGGAAGTTAAAGTTTCAACATACACTCAGTAATATAAGCAGGATTTTATTGAATTGCCCCTGCAGTTGTTAACTGAATAGCATCTCTTGTTTCTTCTTTCCACCCTCTGGCCTGCTGTAATTGAATTTAGGACATCCCCAAATTTTTATTCTTGTCACAAGGAAAATGCAGAATTTCTGATACTTAGTAATAAAACAGCAACAAAAATAAATAATAAACTTTAATAAACATCAATTATTATACTAAAAATAAAAAAAAAGCTAATTTTTGAAATTTCAGATCTGATGGTCAACTTGTAGGGAGAAACGATCATTTTACTTTTGTTTTGCAATTAACTAGTAAAGACTCCTAAATATATTTATTATGATTATTAAACTTCTGTATACTGTACTAGATATTGGGAATGCAAAGATAAAAAAGCCTATAGCCTAGAGAAAAAACAAATATGCTAACAGGTAAAATCAAGCTAATAACCTTGGTGTAGTATCCCACAGGAAAAGAATTGTACCTTCTTTAGCCAAAAATATTATATGTGTTGTGTGTGCCTGTATGCATATATGCAGATATATTTATGTATGTATATATATGTATTCTTTACCATTCTGAAGTTAATTTAAAGACTTACTTAACAGATAAGAACTTCTATAATCTAGCTGAAATAGTCTAATTTTTCTATTTTTATATTATACTATCCAAAATGTATATATAGTTGAACTTTTAATACATTTTATGATTTTAAGCATAAATGCCATTTTGGACAATAATCAAAACTGAGGAAAATAGAAGATTCATTCTGTAACAATATTGTATTTTTATAAAATTTAGTCTCTTTCCTTTTTGTACTTTAAAGCTGCACTATCAGGAATTTTCTGTGAGGTTAGCAATTTTCATCTGTATTTTCTATTAGGTGCACAGACACATGTGACTTTTGAGCAATTGAATGTGTCTAGTGCAACTGGGAAGTAATTTTTTTTACTTTATTTTATTTAATTTTAATAAATTTAAGTTACCGCATGTAGCTTGTAGTTTCCCTGTTGGAAAGCACAATACAAAATTTTGATCCTGAAAGCAACTTTTTATATTTTTTACTAAATCTTTCTTACTGGTGCATCATCATCAAATAAATATAGTATTACACATACCTTTTTAAAAAGTCCTTCTTCAACATCAAAGCCATTTTGATACAGGACAGGGCAAATACCCGCCAAGTGGGACTTAAGTCCTGCATAGAGAGGGAGAGTCTTTGGATGTTTGCATGAAGAATTCAAGCACATGCCAGAGTTAGAGACAAAATGGAAGTTTATCAGAGAAAGAATAATGCTCCACAGACAGAGACGTGATAGTGGTGGCCGTGGTCTCTTCTCAAAGACAGAATGAGAGAGACTGCAAGTGTCTAAGGAATTCAGTTTAAATGTTTTCCTTTCTGGGTGTGGGTATGCAACTTTAAAGGCTTGGGAAGTAGTAAGTAATGTCAGCAGGAATCTTCCTGTAGTTCCCCTGGTCTGGTCTGGCCACATAGGGATCAGGCAGGTTCCTGTGTCTCCCAGAACTTGGCAGGCTCTGGATACAATTTGGTTTAATATTTAATCAATTTGTTTAGTTCTCATGCCTCTTATATTAATTTTAGTTTGCATCTAATTTTCTATGCTAAATTTTTCTTAAAGAGTAATTCAATTTGATGTAGTCTCATTTGTTTGTTTTTGTTTTTGTTCCCTGTGCTTTTGGTGTCATATCCATGAAATCATTCCCAAAGCTAATGTCATTAAATTTCCTCCCTGTTTTTTTCTAAAATGTTATGCTTTCAGATTTTACATTTGTTTTAAAATGATTGTTCTCACTTTTATTGAGATATAATTATCATGCATCACTGTGTAAGTTTGTGTACAGCATAATGGTTTGACTTATGTATATTGTGACATAATTACCACAATAAATATAGTTAGCATTTATCATCTCAAATAGGCATAACAAGAAAAAAAAAGTTTTTTTTTCTTCTGATGAGATTTCTTAGATTCTTTCTTAACAATTTTCATATATACCATATGCAATGTTAGCTATAGTCATTCTTCTGTACATTACATTCCTAGGACTTATTTATCTTAAACTGGAATTTTGTACCTTTTGACCATCTTCCTTCACTTCTTCCTCTCTCTTCCCTGCATTTAGTAACCATAAATCTGACCTCTTTTTCTATAAGTTTGGTAGGTTTTCATTTTGTTTTGTTTTTATTTTGCGGGTTTTTGTTTAAATTTCATATACAAATGAGAGCATATAGTATTTAACTTTGTCTGTCTGACTTATTTTACTTAGCATAATGGCTTCAAGTTCTATTTATGTTGTCTTAAATGACAGAATTTCATTGTTTTATATGACTAAATATAAAACATTGTGTGTGTGTATCCATTCACTTAATGATGAAAACTTAAGTTGTTTTCATGTCTATTGAAAATAATGCTGCCATGAATATGGAGGTTCAGCTATCTTTTGGAGTTAAAGTTCCTATTTAAACAATTTTTAGTTTATTTTTATATATAATGAAAGATAAGGGATCTATTTTATTCTTTTGCACATGGCTATCCAGTTTTCCCTGCACCACTTTTTAAAGAGACTATTCTTTTTCCATTGTGTATCTTTGGCACCCATCAAACTAAAATGCTTCTACACACACACACAAATAAAACCATCAACAGAGTGAAAGATAATGTACAGAATGGGAAAAATATTTGCAAGTCATATATCTTATATTAATCCCCAAAATATATAACACACTTCTACAACTTGATAGTAAAAAAATACAAACAACTAATAATCTAATTTAAAAATGGACAAAGGACTTGAATAGATATTTTTCTAAAGAAGACGCACAGATGGCCAATAGGTATATAAAAAAAATGTTCATTGTCAGTAATCATCAGGAAAATAAAAATCCAAACCACAATGAGATATCAGCTCATACATGTTAGGATGGCTATTAATAATAATAAAAAAAACATCAACATGGTTGAGTATGTGAAGAAATTGAAAACTTATACACTGTTAGTGGGAATACAAAATGACATAGCCACTATGAAAAAGAGTATGGAAGTTCCTCAGAAGATTCAAAATTTAAATACAATATATAAAAAGAATTGAAATAGGTATTAGCACTCTTATTTCTATTGCAGCACTGACAGTAGCCAAGATGTGTAAACAACATAAACATCCAATAGGTGAATAGGTAAAGAAAATGTGCATGAACATATAATGGAATACTATATGGCCTGACAAAGAAGGAAATTCTGCATCATGCCGCAACATGGATGGACCTAGAAGAAATTATGCTAAAACAAGGCTGTAACATAAAGAATGCATGATTCCACTTATATAAATAATCTAAAAGTCAGATTCATAGATTAAAGAGTGGAAAGATGATTGCTAGGGACTGGGGATGTGTCTGAGTCACAGGCCTGACGTTTCAGTTACACAAGATGAATAAGCTCTAGACATCTGTTGTACAGCATTGTATTTATCATCAACAACATATCATATGCTTAAAAATTTGTTTAGAGTGTGGATACCATATTAAATGCTCTTATCAAAATAAATACAATTTAGAAAAACAAAAAATAAGATTCTTTCATAGTCACTGCTTCAACCTTCTTAGATCTTATTTTTCTTCAACTCAGTCCTACCAATCTTCAATCTTCACTACTCCACAAAACTATCTGTTAATAAGGTCAACATGACTGCTAGTTTGGAAAGTCCAAAGATTTTTTATCCCCTTCTCATCTTAATCAACTTCTCAAAGACATTCAACATAGTTAAACTACTCTCGGTCTTCAGTTAGCATCTGTGACTAAATTTTCTGATTTTCTTTTTACCTCATTGTGTCCACTTTTTTTTCCCTGTGTTTGATTTCTCTTCCTCTCTCTACCACTAATTTTAGTGTCTCAGTCTTCTTTAACTTTAATTACTTAGATATTCTCTCAAAGTATCTCATTACTGTGGTTTTGTTTACATATAAATTA
Source organism: Macroglossus sobrinus (assembly GCA_004027375.1). Taxonomy (NCBI): domain Eukaryota; kingdom Metazoa; phylum Chordata; class Mammalia; order Chiroptera; family Pteropodidae; genus Macroglossus; species Macroglossus sobrinus. The sequence goes on from PVKZ01002005.1 coordinate 80,764, forward strand.
TCATCTATATCCAGTTGACCACAAAATTTACATATGCTTGCACTTTTCTTCTCTCTATATTTTCCTTTCTGAATAACCTTTTAAAAAATTAAAAGAAAATTTATTAATCCAGTTCCTAAAACCAGTCAGTGTTTTTTTTTTTTCATTGTAACTAGAATCAGAAAATTCCTTTTGCTGTCTACACATTTTTGAATCCATCATTTGCCATTCTTTCCAAGTGCAGGCATATTAATTCATTTCTCACATATGGGAAACTCTTTCTCACCATGGAGAGTTTGTAGTTGCTGGAACATTCTTCATACACATAACTGGGTCAGTTGGTCTCTTCATTTACTCATGTCTTATGGTAATCATCACCTCAGTAGTGAGACTTTCCCAGGTCAGCCAAACAGAGAACCCCTACTCCAATCCCCATTTTATTTTCTTCATAGCTCTTACTATCTGCAATTATCGTATATGTTTGTTTGTTGTTTGTCTTCTGTATACTCAATAACAACCTCATAGGATTGTTGTGAAGAATAAATTAGTTAATATTATATGCTTAGAATAACTGTAGCATATATTAAATGCATAATATGTTTAATTATTACTTTTATTATTATTCTCACAATAGATTGCAAATATCTCAAGACTAGAAAATGTATTTTATTTTGGTTTAGCAATTCTACAAATTCAGAATATGCTCATGGTAGTCTCAAATATTTATTGGATAATTTAATATAATTGCAAGTGACTTAGAATTCACAGGGATGATTCAGAGGTCTGAAAATAAGATCTCTATGAAAAAAAGTTAATGGAATTTTAACTGTTCAATCTATAATAAAGAAGGTCAAGGGTTGTTGTGAGTAATTAAATAACTATATAAAAGCAAACACATTGTTGAATTCAGCCACATAACTTATATTTATTTAAGTTGTGAAGAAAGATAAACTGGCAATTAAGCATCAAGAGATAAAAATAATGGTGGTTTTATTGAGTTTTCACTTTTTTAGCAATTTGAGTTGAACTGTATAACATTGAGCAAATGGAGGTAACCAGCTGTTTTCCATTTCTGCTGAGGACAGAAAAAATAAACTCAAACTAAGACAAAAGAATAAAGGATAATTAAAAAGAAAATATTCCATACTGTGAAATTTGTTGTAACTCAATCCAATGAGTTGTAAAACATGGGGTCATAAACACTTCCAAAAACTCAGTTTTCTCATCTCTGTGAAAATATAACCATATACCTTATTTAGATGGGGTAGGAAGGATCGAACAGATATTCTCTACAACTATTATATTATTTTGATTCTTTATCATAATTTTAAAGATTTAATGTAAGATTTACAAATAAGTCATTAAAAAAAGTTGTAATAAAATATTTATATACAGTCAGGAGTACTTTGTATAGAAAGAATACATAGTGTTTCTACAGAAAAATAAAATTTGGTAACTCCTAAAACAATTTTTATTTTTTAGAGCAACAGATCAAACCATAGAAACATTTTAAAAGTTCAGTCCAGTTTCTAGTAACAAATGACTATATTTAATAATTTTTAAATTGTTTAAATCTTTATAATAAATACATTTTATTTAAATTTATTTGTATTTGCCAATCTTATGGTTCACCATATATCCCTCTTAATATCTTATTTGACCAGTTAAATTGCAAAGACTGCCCATTTTATTTTTTAGATTAAGCTAAAAGTATTTTAAGAGCATTTTAATGATATATAAAGTTCTTATTATCAAATTTTTATTTGGATTTTGTAATAATATTAAATATAAACTAAAAGTCTCACAGGAATATATCCAGGTTTTTTTTAGTGTAGGAAATTTAATTATTAACTAATATACATTATATGTACATTTAAACTATACATATAGTGAATATTTTGTGGATTATTCAGCATTACCAAGTGATAGGAAGGCAACTTAATAACAAGCAGTAGGATATTGCTTCAAATATTTTTGAAAAAAAAGATATTTTTTAGGTATATTTTGTGTAGTATGTATTAGAATATATGTTATTTTTAAAATAATTAAATAGTACCATTAAAATGTTAAAGAATTATAGTAATCCCTTAGTTCTTCAAGAGAAGGTGGAAGATATGTTAGTGACATAAATATAATGGGCATTTTGTTATCCTTACATGGTGCAGATAATGAAGAATTCTTATTGTAAATCTATTATCCTCCATTACTCCAGGGTACCCCTCTATAAAATATACAAAGGACAATTTAGCTCAAACTGAAATGGAGCCCAATTTTAACTTACAGTAGTTTCTTCTTAAAATCTTTGTCTCCTTCTCCTCTGTACAGGACACGCAGTAGGCTTTGTATGATACTACATTATTATAAAAATGAAAAAAAGTAATAATAACAGATAGAATATTTTATACCTAATTAGATCTGCTTCCACCATGGAGCTATATGTTAATCAATTATGAGGCATTAGGTTAGTACATCCCATTTGGCTCCCAATAAGATGCAGCATTAGTCTCTTCAGTTATACAATAACAGAACCTAAATCCTATTTTTAATCACACTCTTCTGAGGGGTAATTATTTGTCTTTTCCTAGTACAACATTTCTCAACAGGGGAGATTTTGCTTAAATTATGCCTTTGGATATTTTTGGATGTCACAATTGGTGGTGGGGGTGTTGCTATCAGAATCTAATGAGTCGATGCCTAGGATGCTGTTAAATATCCTATAGTGCACAGGACAGCCCCACTGTCCCCCAAAACGAATTACCTGGCTCACAATGTCAAGTGTGAGAAATGGTGAAGTGTGAGAAATGGTGTCTACTAGGCTATGAGCTGACTAGGAAGTTGAGATGTTTCCTGTTGCACCTACAAAACCTAGTGGAGCATCTGCTGTGTCTAATGTATGCAAAAACACCTGTTAGTTATTGATGTTTCTCTGCAGATAGTTTAGAGAGAGGTCTTCTGGGAAATATGATCCTAAAGGGATTATTCCCATTATAATCTAGAAGTTCTTTTCCAAAGAGATTGCTTTATTAAAATTCCACTTTCTATTAACCAGGATTAAAATTGTTCAATAGTTTCTTTTGCCTCAGGATAAAGAATGTTCTAATTCGTACTTTTTATCCTACCTCATCTTGTAGTACTCTCTGCTCTTCTGTCTACATTTCATGGGCACTGGCCTTCTCTCAATCCCTCATGCACTTAACAAGAATCTAGATAATTAACATAAATAGTCCATGAACAATGAATAATACATAATTTTTAATTAATCCTATGAGCTAAGCAACACTTATTTTTAAAAATTTATTTTTTATGGTGACATTAGTTAACAAAATTCAGTAAATTTCAGGCATACAATTTAACAGTAAGGCATATATGTATTTATATTTTGTGTTCATTGTTAGATTTATTTCTGTCACCATATATTTGACCCTTTTGATCCCATCTACCTATTCTCTTCTTTCTTCCTCTACCCATTGGTAACCACTGGTCTATTGTCCATCTTCATGAGTCTGTGCTTGTTTGTCCTGTTTGTTTGTTGCTTTTAGGTTTATATCCCACATATCATGTGATTTTCAACTTTTTCTGTCTCACTTATTTCACTTAGCATGATTATCTCAAGGTCCATTCATATTGTTGTAAATGGCAGTATTTCATCTCTACTTATGGCTAAGTAAAATTCCATTGTATACACGTACCACAGCTTCTTTAGCCAATCATTTATCATAGGACACTTTGGTTGCTTCCATGTCCTGGCTACCATGAATAATGCTGCTATGAACATTGGTGTGCAAATATCTTTTTTAGGTATGCCACAGCCAGCCGGCCATGAGAGGTTCAGTTTCACAGCGAACAGTTCCTGAAAGGGGGAATGAGGCTAAGAAAGAAAGAGAGAGGCTAAGAAAGAGAGAGACAAATAGAGTCGGGAGGGCAACAGTAAATACTGCGCCCCGAGTTTATTTAGCACAGCATATTTATACACTTCAAATTGCATATCTAACAAAAGCCACAGTTTTGCATACAATCGCTGACCTTTACACTAGCTCCTTATGCGTCATCCTTTGTTCCCTCAACCCTCTCCTTATTCCCGTTAAACGTTCCTTGTTTCCTAGGTCAAGGATTGTTCTGCCTGCTTTCTCAAGCAAGACTCCCTCCTTGAGCAATCATTAACCTCAAAGTTTATCAGCTCTGCAAGCCTTTGTACTTCGCAAGCAGCAGGCAGCAGAAACGGCTCCCAACAGATATGAGTTTTCAAGTCTTTGGGATAAATACTCAGTAGAGGAATTGCTGAATCATATGGTAAATCAATTCTTAGTTTTTTAAGGACCCTCCATACTGTTTTCCATAGTGGTTGTACCAATTTGCAGTCCCACCAGCAGTGTATAAGAGTTCCTTTTTCTCCGCATCCTCTCCAGCATTTGTTATTACTTAACCTGTTGATTGCAGCTATTCTAACAGATGTGAGATGATATCTCATTGTAATTTTGATCTGCATTTTCCTAATAGCTAACGATGTTGAGTATCTTTTCATATACTTACTTGTTGTTCATTTATATGTCCTCTAGGGAGAAGTATCCGTTCAGGTCCTCTGCCCATTTTTTTTTATTGGATCATTTGGGTTTTTTTGTTTTTATTTAGTCATACAAATTCTTTGTATAATTTGGATATTAGGCCCTTATTGGTGTCATTGCTTGTAAATATATTTTTCCATTCAGATGGTTGTCTCTTTACCTTGTTGATAGTTCCTTTTGTTGAGCAGAAGCTTTTTAGTTTGATGTAGTCCTATTCATTTATTTTTGCTTTGACTTCACTTATCTTTGAAGTCAATCTCATAAAATCCTCTTTAAGTCCAAAGTCCTTGAAATTAATTCCTGTGTTTTCTTCTATGTACTTTATTGTTTCAGGTTTTATATTCAGGTCATCCATTTTGAGTTAATTTTGGTGTGTGGTAATAGACAACAACCTAGTTTTCATAGCTTTCCAGTTTTAAACACACTTATGCAAGGTCATGTATATGAACTGTAATGGTATTATTTGATTGTACTATTATTATTTTCATGCTGAGAATGAGTAAATAGGAGTATAGAAAACTTAAAAGTGGCTTGCATGAGAGTACCCACAAGAAGTAAATAAAGAATTTCTTAAAGAACAAAGTGGATATTGATGCATTGAATTTTAAGGAATCACATAAGAAAAGACAAAATGAAAGGGAACAGGCAATTTGAAAAACTGTGTAATTATGATTGAGGTAAAACAGAATCCCCTGGACCATGTCTCAGATAATACTAGAATGGTACACTTACTCACTTCATTGGATTGTCCTTTCAAATGTCCACTCTCTTCTCTACCAAAACTCAGATGGGAAAAGCAATAACTATTTTATATACATGTATGAATATATGAAATAGTTATATGCACATATATAATGTATATATACATATATAATAGCTATATATACATATAGAATAGTTACATATACATATATGTATATATGCATACATATACACATACACATTTATCTCTGTATGTAGGCAATAATAATTTCACATGTACAGATAGGTCATAAAAAGGGCTGAAACTTGGCCGTTAGAAGTGACAAGTTAGAATATATATGTATGTATATATATATATATATATATATATATATATATATATATATATATATATACATACACACACACACTTTTTTTAAACTTTAAGTTCAGGCACCCCTATTCATTTAGAAATACATGCTCTAAAATGTGTAAAGAATATAGTAAAAATTTTTATGAAAATTTGCTCAAACACAATCAATGACAAATTGAGACTCTTAACCATAACTATTGTCTCTATTTTTGTAATAAACTCTGACTACTAATACCAGTTTTTTGGTATTGGACACATTTTTTTGTAAATGACATAATAGCAATAAATAAAAGCATTAAGTCTAATGAGAAAAGAGGTCATTTATATATAAACAAATACATTTATAAATGCAAGCAGCATGTAACTTTATTATTTAGTCATAATGATAATACATTCTAAGCATTAACAAAAATGGTTAAGCTGGAAAAATGGATTGTTTATGAATGAAAAATATTGTCTTTAATGTAATAAAATTTATGTCTTTTAGTGTGTGACTATAAAGATATACTGTAAAACTTGTGTATATGAAATGAAGAATGATTCCCATGTAGTTTATTAAATTAGCAATACACAAATAAATAATACTTAGAATAGTAAAATAAATTTGTTTCAGGTTATTTTTCTGTATTTTCACTGAATGAATGTTCACCTTGAGAGTGATGATTTCCTAGTATAAGGTAAATAAGATATCAAAGAAGTGAAAAATTAGTAATAGCTTTTATAGCTGTCTTCTTTTGAACTGTGTTTACTGTTTACATACTGTAAGCTTGTACTTAATTGTATTTAATTTGATCATTTACTAAATGACTTTGGACATAAACTTCACAATTGTGGAAATTTTAAAGTAATATTACTAAAATGTGCACCTGCCTTCTCTCAGTCTCTCAAACAATAAGGAATACAAAAGAAAAGTTATTCAGAAAACACGAGGGTACTCTGCAAATAATATATTCTCTCAGTGTTTATCTGTTTCATCATCTGTGTGGTGAAAATTTGCGAGTACCTACCTAGCATCCATTTCCACTTCCCACATGCACCTAAAAAAATGATTTGATATTTTCTTTGGGTTTTCAGTTCTTCTAATAATGCCCTGGTGTTAACTAATCTCAGTTCTGGGGACAAACCTTGATTAGTTTAAGCCCATTGATAACCCAACTTTAAATTTTCAATCAATATAATTTTAAGCCTTGCTCAGATGATCTTCTTCAGCATTTTGTGTGTGTTAATGTGAAGCCTGAATGAAACTATTTTGCCAATATGAAAGAAAGAAGTTTAAAACAAGCTAACAAGGAGTTAAAACAAGCCAAAACTGAAGAAGGAGAGGGAGTCAGATAAAAAGAAATCTGGCTTTTGATGACACACACATTAGGCTGCTGAATCAAACCAAACTGTGTACTTTTCAATTCTGGTAGCCAGTAATCACCCTCTGTAAGTTTTTTGTTTCTTGAAGCAGAGCTTCCTGATTGATATATACTGATATAATGATACTTGTGGTATAAGGATTTTAGAAATGGATTTGTACATATACAAACAATGAGGGCATAGGAATGAGTTGTGAGAATAATCAGTTGCATGATCAAGTAATAGAAAATGAAAGTTTTCCAAAGACAGATACTGGTTCTCTGACAATCTAGAAAGATAGCCCAGCTGTATAATTTTACACGTTAGGTGGCTCTAAGTCATGCAGAAATCACAATCTAGAGATAAAATTAAAGAATCAGAATCCAATCAGATAAATTCAACTTACCCAGTGATAGAAATGAATATGTAGTATAACATAGATAAAATAAAATAAAATAGAATAAATTCCTTTCATTGCTATAGAACACTGATAAAGTGGTACATACATGGTAGTACACAAGCTGATAAAGTTAATCTGGTATGCAGTGAATTGGTCCTGTTCTATTTTCAATTAATGTGAGAAACTCAGGTAACCAAGACTTATTTGGTAAGTCAAAAAGATGAGCATGTAGGATACACGTTTACTAAAACCTTTGCTTTTATTGTATGTTAATGAGCACAACTGATTTTAAGAATATTCTGATTTTATGCTAGATGCAACATGTATAGAGCATGACAGTGTGCTTTATTTTTCAATTATTATTTTATTACATATTACATATGTTTCCAGATTAAATTGCACTAAACAGATTGGGAATAGCTTGGTACGGGGAACAATAAAGCTAGAATTCAAACTGTCCTTTGGAAATAGAGAAATCTAAAGTCAATTTAACAGGTTAAAATTCAGAGGTAAAGCAATTGAGATCATTCTCTTAAGAAAAAAATGCATCACCTAAAAATAAATCTGATATTATCTATACTAGGATTTACTGTGATTTTTCTCATTTTTTTGAGTAAACATGCTTTATGCTATCATGACTTAAAAAAGAGCCAGCTAGTCTTGCTTTTATTTGTGTTTTATTTTTCTAAACAGCAAATTCATTAAAGTGCTTCTTATTTTATTTTTTGTCAAACAAACAAGAAATGAGTACAATTCATAAATATGGTTCAATATATTTGGAAAGGTGAGCCATAAATACATATTTCAATGGAAATTTGATTTTTATTTCACAGAATCATAAATTCAATTATTGGAAAATATTGCAGCAAAGAGAAACAAAGAGAAATAGTATGAATTCTTGTCATTGTACATTTCTGCATGGAACATCATTGTATAGGAAGCTTTTATGTCAATGGAGATTATATCTATCTGTCCATCTGCCCGTCCATCCATCATTTATCTGTCTGTCTGTCTATCTATCTACCTATCTATCTATCTATCATCATCATTATCATCTATCATCTGTCATCTATATAGGTAGGTAGACTGATATTACATTTAAAGACTTATTCTATTAAAAGACCTGTAGTCAGGTTGTGATTCTGTTACTTAATAATAGCATAAATTTATCAAGTCATTTAATCTCCTTTAAACAAGGATTCAATGGAATGTTAAATGTGACTTTTCTTTTTCTGGGCTCTTGACCACAATAAAGTAGATTCAAACTATTTGAATAAGACAGTCTAAGAACTTATGAAACCTACTGTGTGACTCAGTTCATCACCCATTTCTAAAGGTTATAAAAATAGTCGAGGCAATTGATCAAGAGGTGACAGCTGTGGGCATTCCTTAGAAGAATCAAAAATGTACATACAGTTCATATACAATGAATATGTCCATGGAGAAAAAAGTGAGCCTCTTTACCCGAGATCCAAAATAGCTAAGGTAGGCTTCAGAAAAACTTTAAGGCAGCTTGACAGTTTCCTTGGATTTGATTATGTCGTATAAACTGGTTCCAACTCATACTTTAAAAGAAGTCTAAAAATTAGGGTTGGCTGGGTTCTCTATTCTCTGGCAGCACAGAAAATGGAGGTGGGGTGTGTGTATATGACAAAGCCCAAATAAATAAAAAAGAGATTGCCCATTTTCTGTTTATCACCTGTTGTCTTTGGAGCCTGAATTAGGTCTAAGTTTGAAGTGTGAAAATATTTTAAAAAGATAAGAGATAGATATTAGATTGTACTAGACTTTTAGAAACTGAAAAAAAAAGCTAATATTTTGAAGTTATTGGAAAATTTTGCTTAGCTATTACTATTAGCAGTGATGAGGAAGACATTATTTTCTAATTTATACACAATAAAATGTAAAATGTTTCTCCCACACACACTCTTATGATGTGTTGGGAGCCATTCTTGATGAATGCCCTGCAGACAGGGTTGGAGTTGCCTGCCAGCTAGAAGTTTGCAGAGCAGGTGGGCTTGTTTACTGAAGGAGGAAGTTTGGCTTAATGGATAGCTCCTTAGTGAAGGAGGAAGTTTGGCTTAATGTTGAATGTTTCTTGCCCCAGGGAATAAGAGACAAAAACAGGAACAAGGATGTTTTGTTAGAACTTACTAAAGGTCAGCGATCATTTGCATATGTGTGAATGTTGCTTCTCCAAGGGTATATATATGTTGTGCTAAATAAACTCGGGGTGCAGTATTCACTGTTCGCCCTCCCGACTCTATCTCTCTGTCTCTCTCTTTCTTTTCTTTCTTTTTCTTTTTCTTTTCTTTTTTTTCTTTCTTTCCTGGGACTCTTCCTTCCTTGTATTTACAACTTCCGATTAATCACCACTTACGGCCTGTACGTACAACTCTTAGGGCCTGTATTTACAACTCCTGACTAATCACCGCAATCCCTTACCTTACTTCTTGGCTAGCCTCTTCGTCCTGTGGTGTCCTTCACTGAGTCCCCTGTGCTCAGGTCCCTGTTCGGGCACCACTTGCCAGAGCCCGCCCGCTAAGATCGAACAGTTCCTGAGAAGGGGAGTGAGGATTGAGAAAAGAGAGAGAGAGAGAGACAGAGAGATAGAGTCAGGAGGTTGAACAGTGAATACTGCGCCCAGAGTTTATTTAGCACAGCATATATATACCCCTGGAGAAGCAACACCCACACATATGCAAATGATCGCTGACCTTTAGTAAATTCTCACAAAACATCCTTGTTCCTGTTTTTGTCTCTTATTCCCTGGGGCAAGAAACATTCAACATTAAGCCAAACTTCCTCCTTCAGTAAACAAGCCCACCTGCTCTGCAAACTTCTAGCTGGCAGGCAACTCCAACTGTCTGCAGGGCATTCATCAAGAATGGCTCCCAACAATGATGAAAGATTTAGTCAGCTGGTTTTGATAAAATAATAAAAACAAAACAGACATTTATTAATTGTTTTCTGTTGTTTATTAAGGTAAATGCTTTATTATACATATAATGATCTTTCAACAATCATTAGAGGTATATATGATTAATATCCAATTTGACAGAAATATAGACAGAGACTTAGAGTGATTAAGTTAATACTTCTGAAGGCATACAGCCAATGATAGAGAATGTCTGCATTTCAACCAAGGTCCAACTAACTCCAAGATATTTATCACTGTGCTCTACACAGTCATTCTCAGTCTGATTTAATATACCCTCTCTACAAATACATTATTAGCCAAACTTTACAACCAGGATAATATATATAATTCTGACCTGACTCTAGAGTAAAATTTTAAAAAGGGAGCAAAAATTGCTGGCATTACTTTTATACATGTTTTTCTCTAGAACTGTTTTACAAGCTCATTATTCTATGGAAGAGATATAGGGTGGGACACAGTATCTGCTGAGTATCTTCAAATGAGTGCAATATAAAATTCTACTGCAGAACTTTTAAAAGCTGAGCTGAGAGGTCAACTGTATAAATATTTATGTTAATGATTCAAGGTTTAGTAAAATTCAACTCATGTGGCAGGGTTAGAAAATGTATTAGAGTCTGTGTTTCCACTTGATCCAATACTGCTCTAAATATAGACTTAAACTTTATCGCTGAAACTTAGTAAATGATAATTAAGTTTTGAAACAATTTTCTCAGTTCATTCTATTAAGGTTGAAAATATCCAACACTGATGTAAATCTAGTATGGTGCAGTGAGTATATCTTCTTCCTAATGAACTTTTGCCAAAGATGACTTCAGATTGAACTAAGTTTTCATTTTAATATTGAAGGAAATATTTTAATTAAAGCAATCACACAGTCTTTCCCTAGTTGTTATAGCAGCTATCCATCAGAGTGCAATCAAGACATATTGTTACAACCTAAATTGTAGAAAGAAAAGCACTAAAAATCTAATTTAAAAAACCTACATGATACGTTATAAATTTTCTTTTTAAGGATTTCAGGTGCACAAAATTGGCTTAATTAAAATTCTTTTTTTCAGAAATACATCTTCATTTTCTATGAATTGTGTCATTTTATTTTATTTTATCTTATTGTGTTATTTTATTTCACACACACATGCATATGTAAGTGAATTTATTTAAACGTGGTATTACCTAGAGGTGTGGTAGGCAATATTCAGTATTTCTAAAATAATTTACCAAAAGTTGAATCAACTTTCACTCCGCAGTAGCAATCTGTATGAGATCCAATGGGCCAAACAAAAACATTTGATATAGTAAGATTTCTGATTTGTTACTAACTAACTAGACGTAAAATATCATCACTTAATCTTGATTTGCATTTCTATGATCATTATGAAGACATAGACATTATGATATATTGATTTGGCATGTGTTTTATTTTCTTAAGCTTTAGTCACTTCATTTTAAAAATTGTAATAATTGTATTGACTTATCTCAAAAATGCTAGAACCCGGTGTTTCTCATATAAGAATGCTACATTTTCTAGGATTTGACATTTTCAGCAATCGAGAATTATTATATTTGTAAATGGAAGTAACACTATAAAAAACAGAATGCTATAAATAGAAAGATGTCATTTGTTTTCAAAGGCTGTTGATATACTAGAGATGCAAAAATAGTAATAAAAGCAAAATATTTTGTGGCACACTTTGAGAGTAAGGTTAGGACTGTGATCCACAAGTTATCTCAGGGTAAACTGTGCAGCCACAAGGGCCGCTGGCTATTATTCTTGGGTCAAATAGAAAATGAGTAAAAGAGATTAGATAGATTAACTTTGAAAATTAAGGTGTTAGTAAAAGAAAGAAATGTTTAAATAACCCCAGATATCAATGTGATTATTTTAAAATCTAAATTTAAAGGCATGTGATAAAATAAATTTATTAATTGTTGCATTTAATAAAAATCTCATATATTTTAAAAGAACACAAGTGCCTAGTAGAAAAGTAGGCAAAGGAGATAAATAGGCAATTACAAAGAAAAAATCAAAACAAAACCAACAGCAATACATGAGTGACTGTTCATAGTCATCAAATAAAATGCCAACTAAACCCAAGATATAGTTTTTATGCTTATTTAGAAAAACAAATCATAATACTCAACATAGTCAAGTCTAGTCAAGCTGGTAATTCGTATATTGTTATTGGTACTTCATACAGAGAAAAAGCAGATTATGAAGATGAATTAGAAACCATAAATGTTTTATAACCTTGACATGAGAACTGGTTTCCTGGAAACTATCGTAAGAAAATAATTTGAAGAAAGGTAAAACTGTTTGTAGAGTAAGAATTATGGCATTAATTTAATTATGAAGAACTATAAATATAAGCTTAGCTATCTATCATCTATCTACATACATGAGATTAAATAAATTAAATTATTCCTTTAGGTAAAAGATCCTTCTCTTCATTCTCTAACTATATAATTCAGTGATCTCTAGCATCATTTAATTCAGAAAGCTATTTCTGATACTCTCAACCCATCTTTACCTTTGTCCCAAATCTTGGTTTATGGATTTTTTCTACATGGCCTCATGGTATCCTGTGATTGACATATCTTCATTAGAATCTTCATAAATTTTTTTTTGAAAGTAATACAGATGTCAGCTATGCCCCTCTTGCCCTTTAGATGAAAATAGAACTATTATTGCCTCTGTTTCTATACTTGGAAGTGCAAAGCCATTCTCAAGATTTATGGCAAAGTTTATATTCTCATGGTTAGCTCTTTGATTTCATGAATGCCTAGCAACCATCTAGAATATTTTTCAGAAGATTTGTAAGTTTAACTAGAAAGGAAGCAAATATTTCTAATCATACACAAGTAATTCCTATTCTGCCTTTCTGCCATTCTGTCAGGAACTTTCCATCATTTTTTCCATTATTGAAATGTCATCAGAAGTTGAATCTAAGTAGTCTTTTTTTCACATACTTATATACTTACCATTGCCCTTTCTCCTCAGAATTAAAACCATAGTTCTCTGATTATTCCACTTCCTCATGCCAAGTAATTCTTCCATCTCTTTTCTCATCTTAGATACTCATACTTCTACATCTTGGATGTCTATTTTTTTTGTACCAATTAGCTTTTAAGATATTTTTTTCCTAAGACAACTGTTGAAAAGTAACATTTTCTACTCTCTATGCCAATAAATGTATGCTTACCTGTCAGTTTATCTTATTCATTATGAATTCTTGAAGTCAGATAGCCTTTTAAGTTGATACACATGGCATCTAGAATATATTTTTAATATAATAGGTGCTCAACAAATATTTATGAATGATTACATGAATAACATTTTAGGTGATTTTTCCATTTTTTGTTGTCATTTTGTTTATTTTATTGATCACATGTGTTCTTAGTTATGTAAAATAAGTTAATATTAACATTTAATGATTAAATATATGTGTAGTAGAAAGTGCTATGAAGAATTAACAGAGAAACAAGTTTTAAGAAAAGTGTTGTCTTCTGGTAGATGACACATATAGCATATGTAATGTTTCACTACTCTAAAAAAAAAGTCATGTTATAAATATTAAATGATAAGTGTAGTATCATCAACATAGATACATGCTGGAATAGATACATCCAGATAAATTCAACTAGGAACCTACTTAGATTTTAAAACTGTAACCCATTTTTATTATCATTTAGTAAAATAGAGAGAAAAGAACATTAACCTAGTACTGAGAATTCCTGGGTTTTATGCCTGATTAAAAGATTTGTGAATGAATATAGGACAGAACTTTCAATTTGTGCCTGAAATTCTATATTAGAAGAGCAAAGAATTAAGATCATAAACAGATTAAAACAGAAACTGTGGTTCAAGGAGTTGTCATAGAGAATGTATGTTGTAGCATATTACTAAAGTAAAGATAGAAAGTTTTCATCTCTCTCAAATAGATACATTTGTTATAAAAATTAAGAGAGGAACAGTTTATATAAAAACATTGTACAGCATTATGAAAACTTTCAGGCTTAAAGGAAGAGGCATTCTAAGGAGCATGCAAATATGGACAAAGGATATGGGGAGAATAGGAAGTGATAGAATGACAGGAGAGCCCTATAGAGGCCCTGCAGGCTGGAGAAAGAGGCTCATACTAACATAATATTCTCCAGGTTCATTATACTGTTGTAAATGGCAAGATTTCTTTCTCTTTTTTTTATGGCTGGATAATATTACATTGTACAGAATGGCAAATCCTGTATGATTGCACTTATATGTGAAATTTAATGTCGAACTCATAGAACCATAGAATAGAACAGTGGTTGCCAGGGTTTAGAGGGTGGTAGAAATGGGGAGAGTTTGGTGAAAGGCTACAAATTTTCAGTACTAAGATGAAGAAGGTGTGGGGATCTTATACATAGAAGAGTGACTAAAGCTAATATTGTATTGTGTACTTGAAATTTGCTAAAAGAGTAGATTGTGAGTGTTCTCACTGCACGTGCACACACACACGGTAACTATGTGAGGTGATGGATACATTAACTTGATTGTGATAGTCCTTCAAAGTGTATGCATATATTATTTAATCAGTACACTTTACAAGTCATGTAATACAACCTAAATGTGTTCATTTTTATTAGTGAATTATATCTCCGTACCTCTGGAGGGGAGGAGGAATAAACAAAGAAAGAAGCTCATATTTTCCAAACTGGAGCACTCAACTGCTGTGGAAACAAAGAATAGTTGTAGGGTTTCAATTTTCTCTATATCACTCTTATGATTTATTGTACTAAAAGTAGAGAATTTAGAAATTGATGGATTACCTTTTTAAAAATATATATTTATCATAAAACAACAACTATAACTGTGGAATTGCTATTTCAGGTTTCATTCTAACAAAGGAGAAAGCTTCAGTGAAATTGAACAATACTAGGGATTTTTATTTCTAGGCTAAGTTCTGACACTAAATAATTCACCTTGACCAAGGAAATAAACATTTGGGGCTAAGTATTTTTGCTTTAAAATTAAAATGTTGAATTAAATTATCTTTAATACCCTTTTTAGCTCTTCCATAATTCTTAGAAAATCATGCTCATTATGTTTATGCATCTTTTTTCTGTTTTTCTTTCTTTGATTAAAAGTTTGAAAAATGATAATGTTTGGTATTTATTTGCCTGGTAAATAAAATTTTGTAGAATTAATAATAAAAATAACAATTGAATATTGGATTATTACTGATTCATATAGATAGGAATATTGATATAAACAGATTATTTTAAATTGAGAATTTTACCCACATTTGCATCATGTATAATTTTGTTTTTCTATTGAATATAACCTAATTAATTATTTATATGTCATCTACAGTATTTTACATAGCTATGAATTCTATTTGAAAAAATATTCCAAAGATTTTATTTATTTATTTTTTCATATCCAAATGTTTAAAGACATTTTTTTCATATAAAGTTTTATATAGGGGACCTTGAATGACAAAATGGACAATGTCCTCAGCAACATTTGTAAAATAGATGCTGAAACAGTTCCCATAGGGCAGTATCTTATACAACCCTTAATAAAAGCACAATGTATAACATTATAATAAACTCAGTAAAGGTGATTCTGACATGAAAGAAAATGGCGTTTGTTGAATGGCAATTATGAGCCAGGCAGTTAGCATTTATTATATCAATTATTTTAATATCATTGAGAGATGGATAGGACATTCGAAGGCAACAGTGGATAAAACGCTAAGGGTGACAGATCTAATATTGGCCAAGTTTAGACTTGAATCCCGGTCTACTTGACTTCAAAGTCTGTACTCTTTCCATCCAAAGCAAAGGAAGTTTGTTGCCCTGGTCTAATTCTCCTGATATCCTAGTTGGTTACAGATTACACTTAGAATTCCTGGAGGGATGGATAATTTTATTTCATTAATATCAAATTCTACTATCCATCAGGGCTTGTTGAAACAAAGGCTGCTAGACTTCACTACCAGAAATTCTGATTTAATAAGTATGTTGCGGGGTCCTTGAATTTTATGTCTAACAAGTTCCCAGTTGTTAGTGCTGCTGCTGTTCTGGGGACTATGCTTTCAGGACCACTGGTCTAAATTAAAGCACTCTAGTGTATATAGCAGGTGGTCCCAAAGAAAAGAACTTTGAATGCTTAAGAAAATTAATAATTTTTATGAAAGAAGAAAACTGAAATCAACAAAATATGATGATGATGATGATGATGATGATGATAATGATGATGATGATAATGACGACGACAAGGATAAAACAACAAGGGAATTATTACTTCCTTTATTCTAATGTATAAAAAAAGGTTTAGTTACTGTAGAATACTTACTGGGCAACAGATATTAAGCTAAATGCTTTGCATAAAGATAAATTCCTGAAGATATCTCCAAAGTAAATAAATATAGAGAAAGATGCAGCATGAGTGTAAGCTTTGTAAAATGTGGACTCTGTTAGCTAATAGTCCAGTGCATGATAGAATTGGGTGATGATTTGTGGGAGAACCATGAGCACAGACGTTGCCTCACTATTCAGGTACAAAGGCTTATTTTAGTAAACATTTGACTGTAATTATTCTGGTTTATCTTCTGATTTACCATTAGTTTTTTTGTTTTCTTTTGTGTTGTTTTGTTTCCCCTTCTCTTTCTAGAGAAAAAAATGAAGAAGGTTTTTAAATAGATGTTCTCCCTAAAACATATATTCTTATTTTTCTTTTATACTCCAGTATCACTTTTCCTTATCTGACCTTTATTTTCAAAACTCTTTTTATTTCCCTTGTCTTCCTTTTTGATACTGTCAGCAAATTACAAATAATACATTTACATGTTCTTACAAGGACTTGGTAAAGCCCTTAAATAGGAATGACTAGCGTATTGGGGTGGTCACTTACTCACCTTCCATACCATCTAGTGCTAGATTGGCCGCTGTCTATAATATATTCTTACTTTAATCTCTCTGGACTATTATTGTTTTCTGTATAATTGTCTAATTTATTTTATTGGTACAAAAGTTCTGGAAAGAACTCTATTTTTGGTAAGTGGGAAGATTGCAAACACTCTGTGTCCATTTTGCAAAGGATTGCACTAATAAGTGGATATAGTCAGAATTTAGGTAAAAGAAGATAAAAAACTATTAATGAAAAACTATTAATGAAAACCCAATAGGTCTAATGTACGGCCAGATCCTGAATGGGTATGAGAATATACTCGAGTCAGAGGCAGGTGGTATAGCAGTGGGCAGCAGGGTCTCAGACATGATAGTGAGCATCTGGAAGTGGATATTCGAGGCCAAAGTTAAGGTAGAGACTCTTGGGTAGAGGAACGAAAACTGCATGATCAAAAGCAAGCTTGTCTGGTTTTGTGCCTCACAAGAGAAACTCTCCTTTCTAAATTAGCATGTGTCCGAGGTTTGTGTGTAAAAGTTAAGTGAGATAAAACTCCTGAAGAATGGCCATAGGGGAGAAATGTCAAAGAACTACAGACATATTTTAGCATTTATCTGTTCTTTAGTTGTTATGTATATACCACATGGGTTTAAACCAGAAGAATCTACATTTTATGCATTTTTATGGCCAAATATACAGCACATGGAAGATTCTCAACATATAAAAGTATGAGAAAAATGAATAGGTAAATAAATAAAATAATAAAATAGATGTCTTTTTACCCCAATACCTTCAACTCAGTTTTCTTATACAAAGGTCAAGCAATCACCCCCACCCAGCATTTTGTTTGTCTTTTTTAAATTTTGTACTTCCAGATTGACAGTAGTGCCTTAGGATACTGTTGCACTATTTTCTGGTGAATTATAGTCTTGGAATGGCTTTGAGAATTCCTCAGATCCATTATTTTGCCTCAAGGCAGCACTAGGACTAAACAGACAAAAAGAAAGTATAAAAAGAAAGAATCTGTAAAAACTTTGTTGTTTTACTCTGCAAAAAGGCATATTTAATATATGTATTTTTTGATTGGTGTTAAAATTATTTTTAGGTTTAAAAATTAACTGCACGTGTTCAGTGGCCCAAATCATGTTGCTATAAGATGAACAGCATTTTAAATCTGATTTTAGGCATTGTTTTCTCATAGCTAAATTTCAAGTAATATTAAATATGTATCTGGTAGAGAATAATTTCATTTTACATCAACATCTGACTTGCTCTGCATTTCTCTTGAAAACAGCATAATATCAGTTTTCCAAAGTGTTAAGTTATTGTAAAATAACGGTTTCTAATTGTTACTGGTCACTTTAAACAACTGTTTTTTAATAGGTTCTCACATTACTATATGACATGTTCTACTGCATAGAAACGAGCTAAAACTGAAAAATATATTTTGACAATGATTTTAAAAGCAATTTAAAATATGGAAATAAATGTTTCCAGGTTATTTGATTAATAGTTTTATAAAAAATAATGTAAGGTATTATGGACATACATAGACATAATACTGTATGAATTTTATACCCAAAGAACTTATTTGTAATATATATTATTTATATATTAAATATATTAATGGTAAATATTATTAACCAAAATGTCTAAGCATTTTAGAAGAATAGTTTTTTAATCACTAAATTTTTACTTGGTCATGCTTAACCAAGAATACACATTCAGGTAAGACAAATTTCCTGCTTTTGGTAACTTCATTGTATAAATATTCACATAGATAATTTTAATATAATATTATAATTAAATTACAGATATATGCATAAATTTCTAAGCCAGCACAGAAATTCTTAAATTGTCCTAAGTTTTGATAGGTTGGTACAGAAAAATCAAGAGTATATTTTGATGAAAATGATGATCCAGAGTTGAATGTTGAATAAGTATTAAGAATTAGCCAAAAAAGGATCAAACTCACATCTCTTTACTTTTTCACATTTCCATGTTTACTGCCATTATTCTAGCCCACAATTTCATCTGGCTATGTTATTTAAAATGCTTTTGAGTGTCTTGCCTACCTACAAACCATTATCTCTATGGCTGCCAAAAAATGATATTGCTAAAGTGTAAATAAGACAGTGCCTCTACCCTATATGTTTTTCAATAGCTTCCTGGAACTTAAAATAGGAACCAAGTGCTTTATGGCCTACATAATGGCCTACACTATTCTAAAAAATATGACTTCTGCCTACTACTTCTCATGTCTCCCTATTCTTAAGCAATCTAAGTTTTTTTCTCAAAAAGTTAAAACTTGTTTGTTACTTAGAAATGTTAGACTTGTGTCTTTCTCTTTGTTAATAAGTTCCTCATGACTGACTTTTGGAACCTTTAGAATATGACCCTGACCCTTTTTTTGGCATTCTTTCTGTAGATAGATCTATATCTTGGCCTCTTGTATCAAGGGGCTGGTTTAACCAATAGAGTATGTCAGAATAGTCAGAATGGATACTGTGTGACATCTGAGGCTGCATTATAAATTATGATGCAAATTCCATCTTTTTGTCTGCAACATTCAAGTTTGGGTCTTGAGCTGTCACCTAAGAAGTCTAACTATTGCGAGGCTGCCTTACTGTAAGGAAGCAAAGACACAAGGCAAGTCCACTTTTATATATGATAATCTGCACTAGAGGTCTTTGACTCATTCCATCCCAAATACTATTTATTAATGTAAATGATGAGTCTTAAACCATCGCAGCTCTAAGTCAACCAGTCATCCCTAATCTTTGAATCTTTCAAGGTAAAGTCCCAGCTATTATGAAGTAAAGTGAAAATCATTCCACTGTATGATGTATAAATTTTCCACAAAATTCATTTGCATACAAATTGATTCTTTAAGCTATTGCATTTTGAGATGATTTTTATGCAACAATAACTGATACTTTATATAATTTTATTGTAATAACATCTCTTCATGAGAGGATTTCTGACCAGTTTTTTTAATTGGATCCCATCACCAAATTTTATTAAACATGACAGTTATTTATGACAGCCACAATCTGGAAATAACCAAAATATTTATCTGTATTTGAAGTAAATATTGATATATTTACATAGTGAAATATTATACAGTAATTAGAGTGGAGGATCTAAATTTACATGTAAAATCATCATGAATCCTCCAAACAAAATATTAAACAAAAAATAATCAGATGGAAAAGTACACATTCTGTGTGAATCCCTTTATAGAAAGCAAAAAACAAGTAAAACAGTTCTTGTATACCTATTTATTGAAAAATGGCAAAACGATGATTCTCGTGTGCTAATTATGTTGTGATCTGAGTTCTGGTTGCAATTTGTACACTATATGCATAATATACAAGTTTAAATATTGGCCTTTAGTTATTTCTTATTTTTATTATACATTTTTTGTTTTTTATAATTTATTGAAAATTATCTGGTATTATCTATATATTAATTATTCTCATAACTATTGTCACTCTACTAGAATGCACTGAGACCAGAATTATTCTTTCCTATTTATTTTTATATGTCTTTTGTCTGTTAAATTGAAATAATATCAAACTGTATACAGTAGTTCCTTCTTATCCTCAGGGAATATGTATGTTCCAAGACCTTCAGGAGGTATCTGAAACCATGGCTAGAACAAAACCTTATATATACTATGTTTTTCCTATACATACACAACTTTTCACTTAAAAGAAACACTTTACAGATTCCCTTTGCCATATCTGAATAACCAGCATCACCACACTTACTTTTTGGAGCCATTATAAAAAATAAAAAAAAATAAAATAAAATAAGGATCACTTGAACACAAGCAGTGCCATACCCCTACAGTCAATCTGATAACTGAGAGGGCTACTATGTGATTGTCAGGCAGGATATGCTGGACAAAGAGATGATTCACGTCCAGGGAAGGATGGAACAAGAAGATGTCAGATTTCATTACTCTACTCAGAACTGCATGCATATGAAAACTTGTGAATTGTTTATCTCAGGAATTTTCCATTTAATATTTTAAAACCATGTTTGCCTGTGAGTAACTGAAATTGGAAAACAAAACCGTGGATAAGGGACAACTACTGTAATATTAATTTTATGTAATCCTTTGTAAATTATATTTTAAGATTACATTATATTATTTGGTGTTAGTTTAGAAGCATTGAAAGGAAAGAGATATTGTGAGAGAATCCTGGTAAATAGTACAATTGAATCCACGAGTGTTTAAACGTAAAATTCAGAAAATACATATGGAGAAATTACTGTGAAGCTCTTGTGTCATATCCCAATTAAACAAAGCTAAATAACTATTTTATGCTAAAATTCCAAGTTTTAAGAGGAATATAACAAACTAGAACATATTCAGAGGACATTAACTAGAAAAGTTGTAAACAACTTCAAAACATATACTAAGCAAAAAGATTAAAGTTTGCCAACTCTCACTTGAAACTATGTCATATGTTATGCCTCTATGGATCCTACTTCATTTAAAAAGCATGGCAGAGTTTTCAATTTATTCTTTTTAATAGAAAACTCATAGTGAGTTATTAATGTAATTATTCATTTAAGTCAAATGCTTTTCCAGAAGCTGATACTTGAACTTTGATCTCTATTTCCTCATCTCACTGAGCATCTCAGGGAGGATGATGAACTCATCTTGGTTTCTCTCTCTCCTCTATATTCTTGAGGTTGCCTCTGGGCTAGAAGCAGGGCCGAAGTTAGTACTCCCTTTATTTTCCTTTTTTCAGAGACCGAAATCTTCTGATATCTTTCCAATATGTGGAAACCGTTTTCTAGTTTTTTACAATGGGTGGACAAGTCTAGTAACCATTATTATACCACAGTTGGGTACAGAATCATGACCACAGTGTTCAAGTAAAGAGGTATATTTTATAATTATATAATATCTGCCTTAATCTTAGATTGCTGTCCTCAGGAGAAGAGTCCTACCTATCTTTAAAAATAAAAACAAAGAAACAAAAACAGTTCCTAAATTGTACCTAACACACTACCGAATGTGTAATAGCTACAAAGTAAATATACACTGAATGAATGACTTATGTGTGTGTACATATATATATACATGCACATATGCTCAAAGAATTAGACCATTCATTTGGTTATCATAGGCACATATACCTAAAGAGGGTAAGTAATACATTAGATATTCTATATTTATGTATGCATTTTTAGGTACCAATATTCACCTTTCTGTAAGGCAATATATATTTACCACTACATTTATAATTTATTTAATTCCACAGTAACTCTGTGTGAAATTGCTATACCCATATGAAAAGTGAGAGTCAGATAATTTAAGGTGTTTGTCAAAATTTCTACAACTATTAAGTGTCAAAACTTGAATACAAACTTATTATTTATTTTTTGTTTAACCATCTTACCAAAATATATGTTATTGCATCGGCATAATTTGGTATATCAAAAATACCAATTATTTCTCAGGAACGGTATGTGGTATGAGTGTAAACATACTCATTGAATAAATTTATAATTATTTTCTATTCATATTATAACTCTTTGAATGGCAAGAATCATCTCATATACCTATATACCTATGAGATGAGATGTATAAGTAATTAATTACATATTGTTGCACTGAACATATAACAATAGATTAGAATGTTATGCTATTCATTCACTGATGCTATAAATACTTAAGCAACAAACTATCTGTGAATCTCACATCCACCTGCAGTTAATGAAATTCCATCCACCTCTCTTTCAAAAAAGAAACTGAAATGCTTGATGTGCTTAAACCAATTAGACCTGTAGGTATACCTGTATGAATACAATATATACTCTTTTGGCTTGAATGTAGCATCTACCATTTTTTCCTCTTCTGATCTACACTTCTTTTATATCTACTAAGATCTCTTCTACTAGAAAGAGCCTTTTTTACCCCACTGCCCACTGTCTTGCATACCAAAAGGACACTAATGTCCAGGGTTGGAGATTCTGTCTCCCAACTTTCCAAGCACTACCTGTTTGCCTTCCTTCTTTGTCACTAATTATTGCTAAGGCAGAATTCATGCTGAACTAAGATACTTGTACTATTTTCCCTACCCATATGTTGCTTTTCTCCTAAATGTCTGTCCAGAGCCTTATTCATTTAGACGCTGGCCTTCTCACTATTAAAATAGACAAGTGGAAATTACAACAGTATACTGTTTGAGTTTAAACTGGGAATCTAAATACCTTTCATTCAAACAGAACAGTAGCTGCCAAAGTGCCATCTTTTGTTTTGCCTTTGTCTAGATTCTTTTTTTTTTTTTGTACTGGTTTTTATAACTGACATAGTCAACAGAGAACAGCATGATAAAGATAATTAAAAAGTGACAGATAAGTGAGTAGGGCTCAGTGCAAATTCTTTCTCTTATTCAAATATTTAATCTACAAAGCAGATTTAGAAAGATCATTCATCAGATTATCTCAAACTTTCCATATGATTTAATTAGTTAATGTGGTCTTCTAAATGTGCATACTTCTTTTTTTGTGGGAAGGGTTTATATAAAAGAATCTCTGTTTAAATTAACTAAAGTCTTTCATCAATCACAGCTTAAATGTGCACAGGAGAATATTAAAACAAATAGCCTTTATGTGATAGTGCCATGAATTCTGGGAGAATCAATAAATATTCATAACAATATTAATTGAGTTATTTGAAATGAACACACATAGGGAACTTCCTGGGTGTCACTTGCTTAAACTATTCATTTATTGTCAACCAGGATTTAAAAACTAGACTTATAAGACAACTGCAAAATGGAAGCACAACACATGACAGAAATACTTGGGGACTCTTCTAGGCAGAATAAAGTAAATTCTTATGGATACCTAGACATATGTAAAATGACTTTAAGAAGACTTTGAACTCTAAAATAGGGTGTAAATTTTTAGGTATGAATGCATTTACGTGCATTTTTCTGAAGAGTAGTTCAATTGCTTTTAACAAGGTCTCTAAAAAGACCATGAATCATTATTCTACTTTTTAAATTCTACCATAATCCCATATAGGTCTATTGCAGTAATTCATACATATTTCCTACATATAATAAAGGATCAAAAATAGTATATTTGTATTGTTCTCATTAGAAACAGAAGAATGGAGAAAGTCTTATTCTGCATGAATTCTTATTTCTCAAGTCCATATGTTCTAGTTATTGAAAAGGCCTCATGTGAGATTGCTGATTTAGTGCATATACCATAACTGATAGGGTAGATTATTTACTTTGCAAAATACAGAACCCCAGCAATACTACAGAGAGTAAATGAAAGGGAAAAAATGAATACAGAGCCATTTTTGGAGTAAATAAATAAATATAAGGAATGAAAATCATCAGAGATGTTATTGACAGGCTTAAGGGGTAAAGGAAAGCAAATAGATAAAATTGTTTTTTGGCAAAATGGTATTTATTTAAAATGGAATATCTCATGTAAAGAACTCACATGACAATAAATAGTAATAAAGAGATGAATAAATAAAACTGAATACTATATAAATATGGAATAATAATTTGTATAAACTGCTGAATTACTAATAATGGGAGGAATTCAAGAGCACTGTTATTCATTGTCCTTTGTTCAAAGTGCTGCAGTAGTAGAACTCAGGAGTGTTTTACCTTGGATAAGAAAGGGACTTTGCTAGAGTTTTAGTAAGAGGCTAATAGCAGGAATAGTTGGTCAAAAATGGTTTGTGGAAGATGAGAAATTGTGATTTTGCTTTAACCATTGTTGTTTGTACAATTTAACTTTAGCGAGAGATTTGGCATGGAGTAGCTGGATGAGTTAGGGTCACATGCAAGAGGAATGCGAAGGAGCGAATGCAGGAGCCAAGGGAATATAAGGGCTACAGGGATAGCTCCCTTGGTTAACGGCGAGACTGAATCTCATCATTCAATTCCATTTATACTGCCTTCTTTAATCATTCTTTTTTTTTTCATAATTCTTATTTCTGTAAGATGATGGATTCAGTTCATGATGTTTTATAAGCTACTAGATTAATCCTATATTCACTTATGAACATTTATTCTTCCTCATGAGGGTTTGAAAAGTTCTTAAATAACTTATGCAAATTTAATTTTAACCAAGATTTAATGTAATACGGTGAGCAAGGTGGGTCATCATCTCTGACTATATTGTAAGGTATTGTGAGAGGATGTTGTCCAATGTGAGGATGTGGTGAGGAAGAAGAGAGTTTGGTGAAGGTGCTGCAGAAGCAAGAGTTGCAAAGCAAAGGTGTAGGGGCCAGAATTCTAGCTGGCCCGCTTGACCTCCTAGTGTTACCTCTGTGATTACATTGTTTTACAGGGTAAAAGGATTTTTGCAAATGTAATTAAGGATGTGGATCAGTTAACTTTAAGTTAGGGAGGTTACTAACCTGATTATCTGAGCCCTTAAAAAAGAGATAATTTTATTTGGTTAGAAGAACAAGAGACATTTGAAGCAGGAGAGAATGGACGTGCCTTTGCTGGGTTGGAGATGGAAGACATTTGAAGAAAGGGATGTAGGTGGCCTCTAGAAGCTGAGAATATTCCTCCAAGTGACAGCCAGCAAAAACTGGGGATCTCATTTTTCCACCTGTAAAGAATTGAATTCTACCAATAGTCTGAATGAGTTTGGGATGGTTTCTTACCCAAGGCTTTCAAATGAAAGTGCAGCCTGGCAAATAACTTGACTTTGGCTTTGTGGGATGCTAAACAGGGGACCCAGTTGAGCTCACCTGGACTTCTTACATACATGTCAGTGAAATGATAAATAGACATTGTTTTAAGCTAATAAATGTGTGGTTATTTGTTAAGCCATGATAAAAATTTAGTATGAATGAAAAATAATAGGTCAAGGTACAGTGGATATGAGGGGTGGCCAGTCTGGTGTTTAGTCAGAAGAGAAAAAAAAGTTTGGAGTTTTGATTTTAGATTCTTTATATTTTTATTAGTGTTTTATAAAGAGTCCTTCAGAAGATAAATTTAAAAAATTTTTTTTGAGGCCTCTTCATATAAAGAATAATTATACCATCTATGGAATATTTGGAGCCTTTGAACCCTATACCTGTAAGATGTGATATGGATGAATTATATTATTTATAACTGAAATCCTCCAAAGTGGCCATTGAAATTCTAAATTATTGTTGTTAGAATCCTGTAAGAGCTGTGGCACTGTGAATTTGTGCCTGTATGATGCTGAAAAATGAATTGGAGTTTTAGTGAATGATTTGAAGAAGGAAGATAACAAGAGTATATATCCTGTGCATAACTGCTTTGAAAGTGACCAAGCTTAGAAGTACCAGGTGGGGTTCATGCCAGTCACACCTTGAGGCATAACCTTTTATTCAGAGCACCATGGCCTGACAACCACACAGAAAGATTGGTGTGCTTTGGGGAAGAAAGGTAGATTGTAGCCAGAGGGGTCAGCTGAAGTTCAGCCAGTTTTCATAATAGTTGTTCAAAAACAGTTCTTAGATGAGGGACTGATTGTTCTTGTAAGTTAGCAGCTGTTGCTTTGGCAATTTGGATTTAGCAAAACGGTGAAAAGTGGGGAGTAATAGTTGTGAGACCTAAGGTTACCCAATGGTTATGCTGAAATTTTTCAGTCTGTCGGGATCTTTCACAAATAAAACATTCATTATATATCCCAGATAGAAAAATGATATGAGTACTGTACAAAGAATATATTATCACAAAGACACTGACTGAAACTTTATTTTGTTCTCTTTTTCTCTCTTTCTGAATATGCAGATAAACTGATATTTGGAATAAAGTTCACTTAATATTGGGGTTAGCTAATTTGTCATTTTTTCCCCTTGGTTTCTATGAGATTTCAAAGTTTTTTTTTAAGTATACATCACTATTAAAGCAATGATATTTTATTAAAATTGGTAGGTATGTCATTTTATTAAAACAATAATTTAATCAGTAAATGATGCCTAATTTTTATTTTGATTTGAGTTTTTCTTGTTAATTTTGTCACTTCCATGCATTTTAAAATATTGTTTACATTTTCTGCCTATCTTTTCTACATTCTTTTAGTGAAATATGGTCCATCGATGCTGTTTCTAATAATGGAAAGTTATAATTTTAGTCCTTTATAAAAAGGAAATACATGGAAACATGCAAAGCTTCTAAAATTGGTGTATATCTTACATATGTAATAATAGCACACATAACAGTATAATTTCATCATTCATTTTTGAGAGAAAATAGCAATGCATTCATAGGCTTACCTAAGATAACAGTGGGCACACTTCTTTGATGTTCTCAAGTATAGAGAATTAAAATGCCTAAAAAGAACCATCATTTTTACTCTTAAAGTCAGATTTCCTCAAGAAAATCTTGATCTAATCTTAAAAATATATCCCCTCTCTTTCTCTGCCCCCTCATTCATATGTATGTGTATGTACATGTAAATGTATATATGTGTGAGTGTATGTGTATATATACACACACACACACACATATGTGCTAATGGGAAGAATGGCATTGTTTTACATTTTTAACAAAAATTTTTACTAAAATATGGCTAACACTTCAGGCATACACCGTAGTTACTAAACATTTATATACCTAAAGAAGTGATCACCATGATAAATCCAGCAACCATCCAACACCATACAACGCTATCACAATATCATTGGCTATAATCCCTTTGTTATCTACCACATCCCCATGACTTAATCTGTTATATACTTGGAAGTTTGAACATCTTATTCCTCTTCACTTTTTCTTCATTTTTTGGTTTTTCAATTATATTTGACATTCAATATTATTTTACATTAGTTTCAGTTGCATAGCATAGTGCTTAGACATCTATATAATTTGTGAAGTGAGCCAGAATTATTGTTTTTCAAAAATCTTCTAATAAAAATTTATAATTTTAAAAAGCAATATTTTTAAGTAATAAAAGAAAAATAAAAGGATTTAAATTTTTACATAACTTATTTTTCTGAATATGAGTAAAGCCAACTATACCTTCTCATTGTTTTAATAAAAAAATATTTTACTCCAAATAGTTTTATTTCTTGAACATTCATAGTTTATAGATGTTTAAAAATTATTTATGGTTTTTAGAACATTTAGTGTAAAAAATGGTGATGCAAAGAAATACTAGGTTGAAAATGAATTAAAAGCAAAGAAAATAAAAATAGCGTGAAATTTCCAAAATTTTTTAAAATGAGCACAGTACTTAAAGATGAATGAGGAATTATAAAACTTCTCTATGTAACACACACATTTAAAGAAAAATATTTTTTAAGCAAAATAATATTAAGGTTTTTTTTTTATAAAACAGTTGCTTAATATAACTTTTAACATGTAAATTTTCTGATAGTATTAATTTTATTCCAAACCCTTATTATTTAATTAAGATCTGGTTCCAGATCTCAGTATCTATATGAATGATTTAACATAATTGACTACCAGTATGCTTAAAACTGAATAAATAATATGTTAACACCATTTATATGCTATTGCTTTTCCAGTGACACACTACAGATAAAATTAAGGCAAGAAACATATTGAGAAGGGAAGTTCATAATAAAGAAATGTCTGGATTTTGCTTTGATTTTATTGCCCTTTCACTTTTAGTGAATCACCAAATTCCTTGGAAGACAAAAGTGTGCAAATTGCATTAAAGTCTTCATTTGTGAATTCTCAATGAATATGATAAGACACTTTTAGATTCCTCTGTTAATATCATTGAGATTATTAAAGATGGTTTTAAAGTAACCTCACCTAGTTTTCCTTTTTTGACTTAAAAGTTTCATTTTAGTGAGCTCTATTCTCAACTAAACAAAGTCGAAATAAAAAAGGTCTTAATGACTGACTACATGACATTTTATAAAAAATGAAACAGTGAGATACTGGGTCATTTTTTCTTCCATTATAAAAGAGCCCTTATCATCTCTAATAAGTGGGACAGAGACTACTCTGGATAATCAAAAACTTAATAAGAAATGATTGGGCTGCCTCTTCTCTAGAGAGCTGAAGATACATGATGGCAATTGGCACCAGGAATACTTGACAGAATATTGTAGTTTAAAGAGACTACTGAGGTACTATTAAAACTAAAGGAGGAATATCGGAAGTGGGATGTGTCATCTTTGTAGTTATCAACTTTCAGAAATGAGAACAATCAAAAAGCTTCTTTAGACAAATTATTTGTAGCATATTTTCCATCACTAATAGACCTATAGTTAAGACTGATAGTTCTTAATGGAGCTTCACATATTTTTACTTATGTTAGGACCATCACAACCATCTACTTCTAATTTAAGCATATGTGTCCCTCACATAAATCTGCAGACATGAACCAGATAGACAGATAGACCGCTACAACATCATACCACTCATCAAAACAAGCAAACAAAAGGCTTGACTTGTAAGAGCAGGCTTTGAACTTGTATGTTTCTCAGTATTTTTCAAATTATCTGAAAATGATGCAGATCTCTTTATTTCTTTTAATATGACCCTAAATCATACTGTGGCTGGCATCACCATCAGTAAGAAATTGCATTGTTTTTTGCCCCTTTTTTTTTCTTTTTGAAAGCACTGCTTGTTAGCCTCCTATCCCTACTTAAGGATCTTAATTACAGTTATTTATACAAAACAACTTATGTAAGTATACACAACCAAACAAGGCATTTAAAAGCATTCTCATGAGCAAACTGATATGTCATTCACACAAGCATTCGTATTATTTTTTTAATAACTCAAATCTTTATAGTTGTTTTTTATAATATCTGCCTTAATGGTTCTGCCTAGGCAGTAAACATTTAAACTATGGGTGGTTCATTTGCAGTTGAAAATACCACTTACCCACTAATCTCTGCAAAATCCAGAAAAAAAGGCTAATCACTTTCCATGCCATGTTTTCTCTAAAGAAGTGTTTTTAAAAATGATCTTTGTTTCTCTACAACTGTATATTGTCAGGTGGCCTTCTTTAAGGTGGAACACTGACCACAGTTCTGGGGACCCTTTTCCTTCCATTGAGCATGTTCACTCTAATCTATGTAAATAGTATTCTGAATGTGATTTTGTTGGGAGTGCAGGCAGGACTCTACTTCTGAAATGAAGTTTGGAGAATCGTGTCTTACAACATAGGCTGAAAAGGAAGACAAGATGATGAATTAAACTTCATATTAATTCTCTAAATCATGTGAATTCTGTTCTTCTTTTCATTTTTCCTTTAAACTTTATCAACTTATTTTTAAATTCATATGGGACTAAATAAAATGTATAATTTTAAGTGCTTTTCAAAAGAAATACTTGTGATATTTATATTTAATTTTCACATGACACCAAACAAAAGTAAAATTTAAATATATTATCTACTTTATAACCAAAGAAATATAAATATTAATACAAACTTTTTCAAATTCAAGTTTGCCAATGTGAAA
Source organism: Macroglossus sobrinus (assembly GCA_004027375.1). Classification (NCBI taxonomy): domain Eukaryota; kingdom Metazoa; phylum Chordata; class Mammalia; order Chiroptera; family Pteropodidae; genus Macroglossus; species Macroglossus sobrinus. The sequence continues at coordinate 111,359 of PVKZ01002005.1, forward strand.
TTAAGTCTAACTAAATTATTAATTTTTAAAATCAAATTGTGTACATGCTGTTTGCAAGAAAGTGAGCCCCTGATGTATACTAATGGTCACAAGCTGAGTAACCACCTTTTAAGACCCCACATTTAAATGGAAGACCTGATCATTTGCTAAAATACAAAATGAGAGTGAGAGAATTTGAAGAACGTGATATGATCTAATGTGTTTTGGTTAATCTCTATGCAGGCAGGGAGCATGTAAAGTTCTTATTTATATTTCTCTATGATTATTAAATAGTATGCACTCTAAAATGATAGCTGAATGAATGTGTGTTATTTTTAGAGATAGAACATTAACAGCCACTTAGCAGAAAGTCTGGAGCAGAAAGTGGATATAGAGAGGCTAGTTTTAGGAGCTTGTTGTATTTGTGTAATTAAATAGAAATGATATCTGATGCAAGAAAGTGTGAGAGGGAAGAAATGAGCAAAAATTTGGTAATATTTCCAGATGTAATGCCAACCACATTTAGCAAGTTATTTATGTGTGTGTAGTACAGCTTGACTCTTAGCTGGATTTCCAACTAAAACAACTGAATGGATCAACTACAGGCATACCTCGTTTTATTGTGCTTTGCTTTATCAACTGCAATTTGTGTGTTTTACAAATTGAGTTTTGTGGCAACTCTACATCAAGCAACTTTAAGGAAACCATTCCAAAAGGCTCGGATGATGGTTAGCTTTTTTTTAGCAATGAAATTTTTTTTAAATTAAGGCACGTACATCTTAGCATAAAAAAAAAACCACTATTTTTAGGTATAATTCTCTTGCATACTTAACAGACTACAGTATAGTACAAACATAACTGTTATGTACAGTGGGAAACCCCCAAATTTGTGTGACTTGCTTTATTGCAGTGATCTGAAACAGAACCACAATATCTTCAGGGTGCACCTATATTATTTATACAGTAATACACTGCTTAACAATAGAGATATGTTCTAAAAAATGTGTCATTAGGTGATTTTGTCACTGTGCCAACATTACGAGTACACCTATACAAACCGAGACGGTATAGCCTACTACACATCTAGACTATCTGGAATAGTTTGTTGTTCCCAGGCTACAAACCTGTACAGTATGTTACTGCACTGAATACTGTAGGCAATTGTAACACAATAAGTATCTGTGTAACTATACATATCTAAATATAGAAAAGGTACCGTAAAAACACAGCATAAAAAATAAAAAATGATACTCCAGTATAGATAGGGCACTTATTACGAATGACATTTACAGAACTGGAAGTTGCCCTGGGTGTCAGTGAGTGAGACGTGAATAAACGTGAAGGCCTAGGACATTACTGTATACTACTGTAGACTCTGTAAAGATGCTCCCACAAGCCCTCCACTTTCTTCCAATGGAGTCAGAAATAGAACAGTAAACTCTCAATGCTGCTCCATGTACAGGGATATTGTAATTTGAGGAGAAACTGGCTGAGAAAAATGTAGGTCACCATAATAGTGACTGTCAGGAGGGAGAGAAAGCTGGCTTGAGAACAGTAGAAATAAGAAATCAAGATGGAGAGAAAGGAACATGGGAGATTGTCATAGCTGTGTGATTTGGTCTATTGCGTGTTGGAGCAGTGATCAGATTAAGAAACTTTGTGGTACTTATGGAAAAAAAAAATGTTTGACAAAGAGGCCAAAAACTGTAGAACTGAAGACTTTATATTTTGACTTTGGAAATTTGTTTTTGGTTGCATTGACTCTGGATGGTAGTGATCTCTAACCTTTTTGGCACCAGGGACAAGTGCTCCTATGAGAAACTAATGCTGATGATCTGAGGTGGAGCTTAGGTGGTGATACTAGCACTGGGGAGGGTCTGAAAATACAGATGACACTCTCACTAGCTGGTCACTCACCTGCTGCTGTGCGGCCCAGATTCTAACAGATCATCGACTGCTACCCTACAGGTCTGGGGCCTGGGGTTGGAGACTCCTGCTGTATGGCACAAAGGGCTCTTTCCAGCAGTGAATTGATGGAAAAAATACAAAATTGTCTATGCTTTAGGTCATTACAACCTGAAAATATTTCAAAAGCACAGGGACAAACTAGCTCTACACAACCACAAAAAGCTTTTATTAAAGTGGCGGTGGCAGTTTATACTTAAGGTAGCTCCTATGAACTGTGTTTTTGTGCAGGACCTTAGGTCCTTAACAAAAAAATGATAACAATGCACTCTGAAGATGATCACGCTGGACCTGGGAGGGTTGGCATGCCCTCTGAATAGGTAGCACTGGGGAGGCGGACTCCTGTGCTCTGAAATAGGGCAGTTGCTGACTGATTGGATGTAATCTGTATACTCAGAATCAAGGTGCTGGGTATGAGAGGGAATCTGATACCAAGCCCCACAGATATTGTTTCCGTTCCCATTAAAGATAAGAAATTCTCCTGAACCACACATCCTTCCATTTCTTACAGAAAATTCATTATAATCTTACAGGGACACCATTGTATATGGTGTCATTGACCAAAATGACATTATGTGGTGCATGACTGTTCTGTATATTCTGGTTTGAGCTTACTGGCAGATGAAGAAAGAGTCACAGGAGGAAAGGCTAAATGACTTATTAATATAAAAAAGTTATGGGGGGAATGAAAGCTGGATAAAAATAAGACAGAAAATGTGGGAATTATCCAAGGAAACCATTAAGAAACTTCTTCAGTCAGTTATCCAACAGAAGAGAAGGAAGATTAAAACTGGAGAAACAAGTTATAGAATGTTTCAGGCCTCTTATAATGTGAAAGTAGATAGTTTTACTTTTATATTTAGAATGGTTCTATGAAGATTGTTATATGTGGGTAAAACAAATATTAACATAGGATAAGGAGTGAAGTGGTTTCAAACAATGAAAACTAATATTTAGCTCTTTGGTGAATTCCTAAACAGTTTTAATAATTTAATTTAAAGTTACAATATAAATGGGATCTGAATACATGACATTTATGCGTTCTTGTGCAATTTGGGGAAAACACAAAACGTTGCCAAGGCTCTGTGCCCACTCCCTTCATCTCTTCAGTTTCTCTTACTGGCTCTTTTAATTATTTTACTTCTCCAGAATAAATATTAAATAACTTATCATGCTTTCTCTGTTTTTCACCCTTTGAATTATTCTGCATAACAGTACTACTGTTTCCTTTATTTCTTAATATCTGGTAGCTTCTTTTTTCCTACATGATCAATGCAAATAGTTCCTCATTATATTTGATACCTTTCAGGAAAATATTACATGTTTTTATACCAAATCCTCCTCTACATCACTGTCCACCTCAATCACATCTTGAAATAATTATTTGCTCTTTACAAACAGAACAGGTCGAGTGCGAATGTGTATGGCACTTTACTATCTGGAATCAAGTGGTCCTCTGAGAACACTGCCATCTTGTGGTTAGTCTCTTAAAACAATTCCTGTTCATTTGCATAGATAGCTTATCTGTAAGCACCAACATTCCTTTAAATGGCCAAGAGCATTAAAATTTTTGAGGGAATTAGCTCATTACTTACTAGGATTTTTAAAAAGCTAATGCTATAGAGAGTAACAAAGGCTGACAAAATACATTTTCTGTGTGACAAACTAATTATTCAAATACAGTATAAATGAGTAGAATACAGTTAGAATATGTAAGTATGAAGACACAAGTAGATTTCTACCATCTGTGTAATAATAAAAATAGCTACTGTTTACTTAGTGCTTATGGTTTATAATACTTTTCTACTTTCCTTATCTTCATTAACTCATGTAATTCTCAAGTTCCTTATTAAGGTAGTTACCTCTCTCTCCCCACCCCCATCCCTCTCCCTTTCTCTCTCTCTTTCTCTCTCTCTCTCCCACATACACACACACACACACACACACACACACACAGTATATGTTAATACAGTATTATAATTATATATAATATGTATATATTATCAATAGAGGACATGATTAGTCCTTAAAAAATAAATATGATATATTTATAAATACAATATTTTATATTTACATTTACCTGGTAGCAATTTTAAATAATTCAAAAATGGATGATTTTTCTATTTTTGCTTTTCAATTTTTGTCTCAAAAATGACCACTCTTCAAATTTCTTGGTATATTTATTTGGAATAAATAAAAAATATACTAATAATGTGTGTTTATATATGATATGCATATATGTGTATGTGCATGTGGATGCACATGATTATGCATATCTATGCCTCAGCTTACTTTTCTGCAAGAAGAGACTAACAATGTTACCTACCTCTAAGATTTTGGGGAAAGTTAAATAGTAACATATAAGGTTAAGTTCTCAGATTATTTCCTGAAATTTGAGTAAATTCATAAATTAATAGATACATTTTTGCTGTGACTGTCATTATTATTATCCTTTAGTTTAACTACTATTATAATAACATAATAAGAATTTTAAGTAATTTCTCACAGTTCCTCTATAAGAAACACATCCTGGAGATTTTTTAGTCAGAGGACTTTTTCATGTAGATGCATAGGACAAGCTATCATTCTATACGTGAGTTTTTTATAATTCAGTTCTGTTAGCACAGTAACAGTGGGACACACTAATACTTCAAAACCCTTATGAATATTTCCTTTAGTTACATAGAGTTAAAAAATACTTGTTATATATTAATGACATAACAAATATATTTTTTAATTGTGCGTTTTAAATAATTAAACAATATTGATTTTAAATTATCACTTTAAATACTGTCATTTATTTCTTATTCTATAGCTTGTTTTAAATAGTAGAAAAAATCTTTTAAAGTTACTAGAATGTCATGTCTTTATAAATTAATTATATGTTGATGGTAAATCACTGATTGTACAAAATCAGGAAATGATTTTCTGACAGTCTAGTTTACCATAGTCTTAACTATCTCTAATTTTTATGAGCTGTTTTTATTTCTGATGTCAGCAAATGTGTCATTGCACTTTCCCTAAAGTCTCACCAGGGATGCCATAGCCTGCCAAGAGGACACATTAATTTCCGGGAATCAAATCAAGGTCTCCCTAAGGTTATCAGGAATTGCTAACAACCAGAAAATGATCCAGTGTCTATATCTATGTGTGTGCTTCTAATTTAATAGGTCTTAATTGAATCTTATTTAAGTCAGTGTTATTTAAACACCATGATAATCCTTGTGTAATTGACCAATCACAAACAGGCTTCCAATTCTATAATCTAGCATTTTTCTACTACACACTTTTCTAATAAGTGCCATTATTTTGTCATTCGAGCATAAAATTAGGGCACTCGAAGCATGAAATTTCAACATACATCTTAATAGTTAATTTTAAATGTTTAATAATATACCTTGATGTAGAAAAAGTAAAAGAGAAAAAAGCAGGGTTTATTCATTTTACAAAACTGAAAGTTGAACATGAAATTCATTCATTTTCCCTAAGCTTCAGCTTTTCCATCTGTATCCTGTACAGAAATATCACCTTATCACATGTATCACAGAGATTAAGAAAAATAAAATACAAGATTAGTTTTATTTATAAAAGTAAAATACAGTTTTTAAATATAATTTATAATATTTAATTTTTACCATAGTAAAAGGTAGTAAAGTGTTTTGTGGGTAATTAATTTTAAACAAGCTTTTATTTCAATTGTGAAAATAATCAAATTACTATGGAAATTAATCTAGTTAGCATACTTCCCAATTCTACTCATTTGTGGATATTTTAAATATAAAATTAATATAAAATGTAGTGTATTCTAATTTAATTGATATATATATATATTTATATTTATTATTAGATGCTATTTTGACAGACTTCGTATTAAACTGGTAGTGGATTGTTCCTCAATATTTACAAAGATAATGAATGACCATGCTCAAAGCAAATGTTCTTTAGAGTTGAGATAAATATCACCCCTAGTTCACACAGCTCCTATTGAAGTGATTCAGCAGTTGTGTTAGAAAATTGTCTCTCAAGTGGCCCTGGCTGATTATCAGGATTTTCCACTGAATACTCTGCAGAGCAAAAGATATTTCATTTACTCTCAGAAAACTCAAGGTGAAATGGAAAATGTAAGATATGTCTGCTCATATAGTTATGGGGCTCTGACATATAGAAAAAAAAATCAAAACAACATGTGGATAAGAAATTAAATATAGCTGAGATGTTTGTGCTGTTGTATCTTTTTTCTTTTATTCCCCATGACAATATTTATGACCATCTAATTACCATGTTTCAAATGATTGAAAATCATGAATATTAAAAGTAAAATAACTTTCCTCAAACTATTAGACAGTTTTAAAAATAGCTTTCAATAGTGCTCTTCCAGGTGAATATTTTGGAACACTAAAGTTACTTGTAAAGAAATCTATAAAAAGATGACATACTTAGCTGTAAACGTTTGGCATCTTATGTGTAAGAGTCATCTAATCTATTCATTCAAAGAGATCTTTTTAAGATTATTTTTTTCTGTAGAGAGTTTGATGGTACAGAATAAGATAAAGTTTAAATCACCTAAAAGCTTGTTTTTTTTTTAATCACCTCATCTATAAACATAGGTTATAACAAAACCATTTCAATGACATCATCTGTGTTCTATATTTGTTTGAAGGGGTTTCGCCCTTTGATGATATTAGATAATGAGTTATTAAACATACAAAAGAGTTATTAAACATACAATATTTAATATATTGCCTTGTTTCTTAAGAGCAAAATTGTCTTTAGCTGTGACTTACCAATCAAAATATGAATATCACATTTCTTGGGCTGTCTTATTTACCCCTGTAAAATAATGTGATTCTCACTTTTTCAGTGCAGAAGAGGTCTGAAATATACAGCCATGAGAATGTACATATTTTAAGATAAAGGCGAACAAGATTAAACTTCAACTATTTTTGAAGAATGGTCAAAAATTCTAAGATCTTCCCATCTCAATCATGTTGTCTTCTTATCTCCTCTACCCTCTACCTCCTATTCGCCTACACAAAATGACTGCACTCATAGATTTGTGAAAACACAGAGAAGCTCTCAGCCAGGATTGTATTCTTAAAATTTAAATTATGCCTTGACTATTCAGAGAAGAAATAATTTGTCAAAGATATAAAATCAGTTCACTCTCTGGAAGATTTAAACTTTTATTTGCTTATTAGCTCATACAATGTTACAGTTTTTCCCATACCTGAGATTAGCAAGATCCTAAAATGCAGTGATATTTGAGCAATGTTGTGACATAATTTTGAACAGTTTGTTTAAGTATAAAAGGAAAAGGATCCTGTTGATTCACCCCAAAGCAAAATAATTCAAATAAACACTAGAGTCAAATTGAATAACAAATTTCAAACAAAAATCCTCATATATACACACTTAAAAAGTGAATTATTTAATCAATAGATAATCTCACATTTTGAATCAAAATTTTTAATTTTTAGTAAACTCATTCTCTTTATAAGAACCTATTACTATACTTTTCATAAGAAATTTTACAAATAACATCATATATTAATTTTTTATTTTATATTTATATTAGGATTTTTTGTTGTTGCCATTACTTAAAGCTTCACCCTTTCAGTGAAAATACAAAAATGGTACTTAATTCTAGGAGTAAAGTTATCTATAATTCTCTCTGTGTCAAAAATCCCAGCTACTTAAAATTGGTAACTGAGGACCACTAGTCTGTTTATATTGTTTCATCTCAAACAGAAATGGCCATTTGAACATAAATCTAGGTCAAAAACATTATCTACCCTTTGTTATCAGACAGATATAGATATATAATATTATGTGCCCAGGACTCTTCTTATGCATAAGAGTATACCAATAAATGAAATAAATTTTATATGATGAAAGTGCTCACACTCCCTTGGCAGAAAACAGCCATGCACAAATAAAGCAATTTGGGTTCTAACTAATAATAAAATAGAACAATTATTACAATGCAGTATAATAAAAGTGTGGTCTAAGTCTCTCTCTTATAATTTTTATATTTTTTAGTCCAAACCTATTCTTGACTCTGTGTAACCATTCTTTACTTGGCAGTAAATGACTTTGTGTCACTCTTTTCAAGGAATCCCTTGCTGAAGCCTCCTGTGCTTTCTGGCTCAACATATTGCCATCAGTTAGAACATGTATTCTGTTCATGTTCTCCACTCACAAATGTAACATCTTTTCCATCTTAACTAAGCACTTGCCACACACTGTGGCTCTTACTTTTGCAGTTCGAGGTACAATGGCAAAACTAGCATAAATTTCTTTTTCTTTTTTCACAACTTCACAGAACAAAGATTTATTCTTACCATATATATTAGTGACCTCAGCCTACAATATTTTTCTTTCTTTATTAAGTTGACACTTTCACCTTTAAACTTATAGGAAGCACTTTATAGCTTCTCTTCTAATTGGCAGCATCGTTACTCTTACACTTTAGTCATTATGAAATAAAGTAAGGGTTACTTGAACACAAGCACCATGACCATTGATCTGATAAGGCTACTAAGTGACTAATTTAGGAGAATATATGGCATGGATACTTTGGACAAAGAGAAAATTCACTTCTGGGTGGTAAAGAGTAGAAGGGTACAAAATTTCAGCACCCTATTCAGATGCATTATAGTGCACAATTTAAAACTTATAAATTGTTTATTTCTGAGATTTTCCATGTAATATTTTTGGACTCTGGTTGACTGCAGGTAACTGAAATGCAGAAAGCAGCTCATAGATGCGGGAGACTACTGTACCTGCTGTAATGTACAACCTGGCTCAGTAAATGTTGGCTACATTTATTGCCATTATATAAGTACAGAAAAATAATTTTCTTTGTAGAAAAAATGCAAAAGGAGATATAATTCTTGTAATTAATAAACTAAAAATTTTATTCTAGTCACCTTAGTTACTTTTACATTTACATAGATTGAAACAAAAGTTGTGATATGAGCAGAGAAATTGACCAAGACAGACTTACTGATTCATTTCGCCTTATTCAACTTTAGACTGGCTTCTTCCTGACTCTAAGCTGTGACCTCCCTTTTCTTAGAGCATTTACTTTAGAAAACTGATAACTGTAAATTTTTTCTCTGCTCCTTTGAAATGTAAACCTTTAAAAAATGTCTTGCCAGCTTTACAACCAGGAATGCCTTTTCTGAGGGCCTGAGAACCATATCTTTTAGATGTTATCATCAATGAAGATAATACTCCTATCTCCCTGTTTCTATGACAGGATAGTGGTCTAATTTCTACAGGTGCCTAGCTTAAATTGTAAAACTACCCCTGTTATGAACATAGGAGAAACTTACTTTTTCATGAATAAAACCAATGAGTAAACAGATGGCCTATAGATCCCTACCCCTGCTCACCAAAAATTCCTAGCACGTTCTTTCAGGGAAGATCTATTCAGACCAAGTTCTTAAATGAAGTCTCATTTACTTTTATTTGAGTGTTTAACTTTGTTTAGTACAATTTTAGTTTTGACAGAGTGAATGGAGTATCGTCATTTATAGTCAAAATCAATGAATTACTTAAAAATTCAAAAAACTTTGAAGATGTATGGTACTGATTGTATAATAATAAATGCTAAAAGAAACAGCTAGAAGTTGGGAAAGTGTCATTAGGGAGCAAAATAAAAAAGTGGGTAAATTTGGGGCAGGGTACAAGAATTGTTTATTATAAGCCTTGTACTAGTTTTGTAATTATACACTATGAACATATATTACATGTTGAAATTTATTAAAATTAAATTTTAAAGACACCAAAGTAAAATATTAAGTTAAGCACTCAGCAAATTAGATTAAAATAATCTCATAAAATTTAACACACATTAAATCATAGTTAGATTTGCATAATTTAACTGTGCATAGAGTTTCAAACTTTCTCTAAAGCTCAACAACAGCTTAGAATTGGTTACAGTGCATAAGTCAGAAATTAGTAAACATTTTAAATAAAGAAGAAAAATAACATATTGTAGATTTAGATATTCATTAGATATTCTCATAAATTACCTATAATAAAATGTACAGTAATATTAAATTCTATAACTATAAAAAACTTAATCTACTTTTTGTCTGTTATTCTTGAGCATAGAACTTCTATTACTTCTATTACTTCTAAAAAACTTAATCTACTTTTTGTCTGTTATTCTTGAGCATAGAACTTCTATTACCTAAGTATTTTAGAATAAAATCTATAGAGAAACACGGTAATTTACAAATAAAAAGGGACTTCAGAATTGTGTAGTAATATATCCAAGGTCAAATAATGAGTAGGCAGAGTTAAAATTGAAAAATATTTTTCTGACTTATATTTTTTTTGATACAAGTTGAATATCACAGTGCAGTCTTAGCATAATTAGTATAATAATTGTTTATCTTCTTAATTGAATCAACCCCAGGATTTTGAGACCATATGTAAACTTAGATACTTACTTTCAAAACCACTCAATAAACTTTATGAAAGTCCATGATAGACAATGTGTTTATGGCTGTCATTCACCCAGAAGTAGTTATTAGGACTGGAGGCTGTATCTCCATGTATAATACATTAACTCTCAGGCTGTCGAACCCATGCATGTCAGAAATGCTGTTATACAAAGTATTAATGCTTTTGGAATACATTGAATAGCTCACCTTTACCTTCTGGCATCTTTTAGATGGATTCACAAAGCTGTAAGAAGAATTTGTTCATTCTAATAGTCAGCCAACCCACAAGTAATGTACATCAGGAGATGAAGTTAGGTAGAAGAGCTTATTCTCCTTTAGGCATACAGAATTGCTTTCTCTTTATTTCATCTACTGTTAAGGGGGCTTAGAGATGATGACATAAATTGCGCTGTAAAAAGTCATAGGGCATATAATCTTGCCACTTTGTCACAATATAAAGAACACATAAAAGTTTCCAAAATGAGACAATTGCTGTTGACTCCCTGCCTAATGACAACATAGATTTTAGAGTTTACGAAGGATTTGTTGCTTGGTTTAGCAAAATGGTTAAGTCTATGAGTTCTGAAATCAGTGTGCCTAGCTCTGATCCTGCTTCTGCAACTTATATTTTGTGAATTTGAAACAGTTTCTTAAAACTACTGTAGCATTCAGTTCTCTCTTCAGGAAAATTGAGCTGATAATGTCTACCTCATAAGGTTGTTTTGCTATTGAGTTGTAACCTTTGTAATACTTCGAACATGACAGATATATAATAAATGTTCAGAATATTTTAGTTTTTCTAAGGAATATTTACTTAGTCTCTAACTCAACAGTTTAAGGTAATACAAAGTAAGTCATAGCATGTATGCTCAAGGCAGAGCTGTCATTTCAAACTTTATTTTACTGTCTGCTCAAAATCAATGTCAAAGATATATAAAATAGAAAATCAAGACATTTATTTGGTCAAAAGCAAGATAAACATATCCATGAGTACAGAAATAAAACAGAAGAACTGAATAGGTCTGAAACCACTGCTCTGTAGACTCTAAGCTAGAGAACTGCAGTGGGGGCCAGGAGATTGTGCAGAGTAAACTGTATATAAGATATGGGATACTGGACCCAAACTTACTGCTTTAGTCAAAAGACAGTAGAAAGCCTTGTGGATTATAGTGAAAAATAACACGACTACCAATCCAGGGTTTTGATTTGATCAGAAGCTGTGGATATAGGATAATCTAGGATAAGGAGTGAAAGACAAAAACATAGTCTTGAAAAAAGAGTTTAGCTAATTCCTACAGTTTCATGATGATCTACAATGGCTACAAATATATTAGACTTTATTCTAGATTGAGGATTTACCAGATTGAAAAATGCAAATGGCTATTATGAAGGAAAGAGAGAAAATGCATATAAATAATAACAAAAAAAGGAAAACAGAATAAAAATAACATCCCACTGAAAATGAGTTTTCAATTTAAAAGTACATAACACATGAAGGAATAAAGTGCTACACATATATCCTATGAAAATCAACGTAAATTCATTTTAGATAATTTGCAGGAAGCAATATGTCAAAGATTTAAAATGCATATATTTAGGAATCTCAATTGATTATGAAAAATATTAAAAACAATATAGGTAGGTATAAAAGAAGAACAGATAGAAATAAAAAATATAAAGAATGAAATCAATAACAGAAAAATCATTTTCATTTGAGTTACCTCTAAAGAGGTAATTATTGAATTGAAATGTAGTATTAGTAATTAACTCAGAATTTATCAGAGAGATAAAGATCAAATATATTAAGGAAAAGATAGGAGAAGAGACTGGACAGTACCTGCATTTTCAAATAAGTTTCAGAGAATGTAAGAAATGTCAGTGTCACAATGTTTAAAGAAATAATTATCAAGACTTTAGCAAAATTTAAAATTAAAAAAATGAATTTCAAGTGGAGGAATAATATAAATTCATAACAAAATCCTTTGTTAAAAAACTGAATAAAACATATATAAGAAAACCTTAAAAAAACTACTTAAAACAAATTATCTACAAAAGAACTGCAAGTCACTGAAGCAGATGTATGAATAGCAGTAGGTTTCATTTATCTAATATTCAAACATTTATCAAGTTTCTAGTGTTTGCCTGATGTTGGTATTCATGGCCTGGAGAGAGCTATGGACAAAAGAGACAGAAATCCTGCCCTCATGGAATGTATTACATTCTAGCTGGAGAATAAGAAAAGTAATAGAACATATAAAAGTTCTAAGGCAAATAACTGAATCTAGTATGTAAAACACAAGCTGTTGTAGAATGTTTGAAAAAAATAAAGATATTTTCAGGCACATAAAAATAAAGAGAGAGAGTGTATATTTTAAAAAGTATTACCAAGTAAGAAATAACCATAGTGCAAGGATGATTCTACATTCATAAAATTTACTGAGCAAACAGTAAGAGAGAAGAAACATTTGATCCCTTCAGCAAATACGGGGTGGAGGGGAATCATTTAAATACAGTGCCTTTCATGATTTTATTAAGGTTATTCCATGGAATCAGTTACACATGATGGAAGAGGAAAAGCTAACCAGAAGATACTGAAACAATCTAAAAATCTAAAAAAAAAAAATCTTAAAAAAGCAAGAAGCTATGATTGTTCCTAGACCTGAGAGTCAAAAGGAGATGATTGGGTTAACTGAGTGGAGGGACTAGCATCAGCTTACAGAAGTTAAACATTCTGGACCTGTCGGGCAGGGACAGGCCGTATCAAAGAGATGCAGTTGCTGCCAGATATCACACAAGCAAAGAAAGAGAAAATAATGGTTTCCTCTCTTTCAGTCCCCTATCACGTTTCCTTCCAGCTAGAAATAGGCTGTCACTAGTAGTAACAAGAGTCAGCTCCTCTTTCAAACAAAAGTGAGAATGAGGAGAGGTAAGAAAAATGTCTAGGAGCAAACAGTGCCAAAAAAATAAATGAAAAGAAAAGAAAGAAAAGGGAGCTGACTTCTCATATTACATGCACACAAATCAAGTCTGCATGACTAAAAATCTAAGTGTGAATAGTAAAACTTCAAAAGTATTAGATAAAACAGTGCCATAATTTTCCCTAGGAAAGGATTCTTAAATAAAATACAAGTGGACAAATTGGAAATAAAATATTAATATGTTTTGCTATATTATAATTAAAATTTATTTTTCAACATGATAAAAAGATTTTTAAAAAATTCATCAATAAAAGAAATCTTTGCATGCCTCTAACTTTGAATGAATTACTCTCCAGAATATAGAAAATTTTAAAAATTTATAAAAAATGAAAAATAGCCTAACATATAAATGAACAAAAATATGAAAAGTCTAATGGGCCAATAAAATGTAAAACACCATATGATTTCACTTATATGTGGAATCTAAGAAACAAAAAGAACAAACTAATTGAAAACAGACTTACAAATATAAAGAACAATCTGGTGACAGCTAAACAGGAGGGTGGTTGTGAAGCTAGGAGAATGGGGTGAACGGTTAAAGAAGTACAAATTAGCAGTTGATAGGTAATCATAGGCATTGGAGAACAGCATAGAGAATGCAGACAGCAGTAAGGTAATGACTAGGTGGAGAGCCAGAGGGGTGAAAGAGTAATCGGGGGATCATTTCATAAACTATATAAATGTCTAACCAATGTACTGTGTACTTGACACTAATAATAAAATAAAATATTTTTTAAAATGTTCATACTATAATAGATAATTATGCTGCACTCATCAGATTGGCATAAATTTAGCAACCTGAAAACACAAATATTGGTCAAAATACAGAACAAAGGAAATGCTCAGAACACTTATGACCAATTTGGTAATACATAGTGAAGTGAAGAATATATAGAATTGAGCTGTAGCAAGATTGTATAATTTATCTAAAGTTCATAGTCAGTAAGTGGAAAGCCTGGATTTAAATTTTGTTTGTGATCTTAAACTTCCTTGGCTATACTCTTTAGAACTGTGTGCATAAATAGTTTAAGGATGTTTATTGTAAAGGATAGTAAATTCCAAAATGATCAATGATTGAATCATTCAATAAATTGTGTTTGTGACAATAAGAGACTGTGTAAGCAGATGTAAAATTATTTTGAATGGAAGATAGAAGGCTTGAATTGGGGCGCCTCTGTCAAGCAGAAAATGCTCCAGTCTATTCAAGATGGGCAAGTATTTTTTTCTCTTAATTAAGTTCTTTCTCATGGAATTTTTTGACTTTGTAATGCTTATTTTTCTAATCCAACTTCTAGATCTCACATATTCTCTAATCAGATGTATGGTTCACTCATTATACCCTTTTAAGAAGCATCATTTTGTTGCCCTGTCTTCTCATGTCTGGGACTAGGTTTCTCATAAGTTATATGATTTTGATAGCTGTCAGCCCTTTTCCCCCGCCCCCTAAAATACTTGTTTCCCTTACTATATTTTCTAAATTCCCAGCCATATAAATATTTCCTCTTTCACAAAGACCTTGTGTCTGGTGGAAATACTTATTTCCTGACTAAAGATATTGACTTACTTTAAAAGACTAAGATGACATGTGAGCCTTCATGCTCAGACAGCTCCTAGAAATAGCTTAGGTTTTATGAGATTTTTTTTTTTCAGTGCATTATTTTTGCCTTCTCCTATATCTTGTTCTGATGGGATTGTCTCAAAATCAAAATTAAGCAGATACAACTAACTCAGAAAAGTAACAGGCCTACTTTTTGTCAAGAAAATAAGATAATCTATTTGTCACAGAGCACTTCTATTATTAATTCATATTGAACTAAGTTCTGTAAACTTACCTGGGTTTCTAACTGCTACCAGTTACACTAATATGTGAAAAAAGTCTTGTGTATAAGATATATAAAAACAGAACTGGGCCAAATATATTTGCTAAGGATTTTTTTATTTCTGTGATGTGCTATTCTATATTTCACTAACTCTTTTGTTGCTATTGATTGTGTTATGCAAGGGCTTTATTTATTTATTTATTTAGTTAGTTAGTCAGTTAGTTAATGGTGACATTGGTTAACAAAATCCAGCAAGTTTCAGCTGTACACTTTAACAGTAGTGCACTGTGTTCACCTCTCATAGTTAAATTTCTTTCTGTAAACACATATTTGACCCCCTTTACCCCACCTACCTCCACCCTCCCCTCGCTACTCTGGTAACCACTAGTCTATTGTCCATATTGATGAGTCTCTGTTTGTCCTGTTCTTTTGTTGCTTTTAGGTTTATATCCCACATATAAGTGATATCATGTGATTTTCAACTTTTTCTGCCTGGTTGTTTAGCATAATTTCTCGAGGTCCATCCGTGTTGTCGCAAATGGCAGCATTTTATCTCTTCTTATGGCTGAGTAATATTTCATTGTATATATGTTACAGGAGATTAAGGGATATATTAAAGACCCTGACAGTAGACCACACTCACTGATTCTACTACAGTATAAATTTTTAGTCACCTATGGGCACAGCATTAATCTATTTGTCCAGAATCTTTTATAGATTAATTTCTATAAAAATAGCAAAAAAAATCTTTAAAATTACTAATATTTAATGTTGGATTGTTAAAAATCTGCATGAATTATAACATTTGTTTAAAAAATTTGCAAAGCCACAATGTCTATTTGTACATATTCCCACATGCTTTTGATAAAGTAAAAAATGTACATAATTACTAATTATGATTTATTGATTTATAATTGTCACTCAGAAATGCATAACTCTGCTTTAGAAAATGAGCTGGAAGACAACTCTTTTTTAATACAAATGTTTTTGTCAAAAGTAAAGGTACACATAAGACACTTTCCATATTTCTTCATGTAAAGGAAAACCCTTTAATATTAAATGATTCATTCTAAAGATAATTCATTCTCAGGTTAAGTATTGCCATATTATGTATTTATTTAGTGTTAAATTGAAATATTTTGGTAAATGTTGTAAATATCATCTTATCTTCACATCATGAATGTGAAGGTATGCCGAGCTCCTCTAATATGAAATTGCTTCAGTGCCAGGAGGAATGAGTTCCCTGTGGTGAGCATTTGGCTCATGACAGACTTGTATTCTGTGTGTTCTTAGCAGGGTGGGAAGCAATGGGAACAGACAGAACCATCCCAGCTGACAAGAAACTCACTTTATATAATTTGGTGTTTGGTAGAAAGATAAACTTAAGCAATTTTTTCCCCCACATACAATATAATTGCATCACATGATTAAAGAATGTCTACTTCTATCATTTCATTTATAATTAGTAATATGATTTTTGAAATTGGTAAAAAGGAAGGCAGGATATGAATGATTTACCTATTTGATGACTTTTTTTTAAAAGAATACTATCTGATTTAAATATATATCTCCATTACAGAGTTTCAGTACACATTGAAAATGATGTCCATTTTAGTGAAAAACTACTGGATATCTGCTAAATTTTATTTGTGATACTTGCATGGTGCTTTTTGAAAGTAGTGTAAATTAATTATGAAGAAGGATAAAATCTCAAGCTTTGGAATCAAACTGAATTAAGTTTAAATCTTAGCTCTGCCACTTCTCTAACATTGTTAATATTGCACATTGTGGTGGTATGAGATTTAAATGAGAGTACACAGATTCAGCACTTAACACAGTGAATGTTGTCCAATAATTGGTGGTGTTAGTACACTAATTAGTCCAGATTCAGGAACAAATATTTTAATTATTAGGTCATTTGACCTTGATATGTAGCATTAAAAGTATTGATAAGTATATTACACTAAATATTTTAATCTTTTTTCATCTGACCCGCTAAGGAGCTCTTTTAGATTTAGTTGTAGCTTACTGTAAAAAAGAGAGCCAGTCTTGAACTTGTAAATGTACTTCCTTCTCTAAATTAATTTTATAGAATTTGGAATATTTTCCATAGAAATAAAGATATAAAAATATATTTTTACTTTTCAAAGCTAATTCTCAAAAGCCAATTATTATAATAATAGTTTTACTCTCAGTTCTGGTTTCTGTAGAGATGTGATATAATAGAGGGGGGATATGAAAAGGATTTAGTCTTTCTTTCCCACCCCTTTTTATAGAGCAGCATCACTAGAAAACATCTTTCTTCTCTATTTCTCTTTCTCCTCCTCTTCCTTTTACTCTTCTTTGTTTTCTTGCTGTTTTCTCCTCCCTGCCACTTCTTGTAGTATCTTTAGTTATCCTAGCACTGTCCCCACTGTTACACGAAGCAGATCTACTGGGTACTCCAAAGTGCTCCAGTCTCCAAAATTACGTTTCTCATCACTCTCTCAGACCAAAAATCTCTCTCTCCAAATATCCAGCAGGCAGATCTGGAATTAGAAATGTATCTTCTGGAAATGAATACATGATACAAAGGAGAGAGATGCTAATTCCTTTAACTTTCGAGAGGAGTTTTTCCCTTTAAAAAGAACTCTTATCCAGCCAATTGATTCTCTAAATATTAATATTTCAGAGACTTTTATGTAAACAGTGTGGCTGTGGCCAGGGAAGAATCTTGGGAGAGTCATTTATTGGCACGGAGAGTATCGGAAAGCAACCCAGGCTCTGAACGTCTGTTCCTAGAGAGGCCTCCCTAAGCTCTTCCTGGTTTTCACGAATTTATCTACTGTGCTTGGCATAGAAAGCAAAAGATGTTGATTATTCAGGGGCACAGGGATTCTTTTGGGAGCAAACAGATATTTAGGGCACTCATTCAGGGAAAATAACTGCAGGGACCCGAGAGCAAGAGGTCGTGGGAGAACAAGAGGCAGATGGCATTAATTTGCATCCTGCCTGGTGGTTAGAAGAATTACTATTTACATATATAAATAGAAGTTTCTCTTGGGAATTAAGATTCTTTCACAGTCACTTATTAAATGTTTATTTCACTCATTCATTCAGTCACTCATTTGACAATTATTTATCAACTCTTTTGTGCACTGAGGCTATAGGAGTGATTAAAACAGGCACAATTTAACTTTCCAACATCACAGAGTCAAACTGGGAAAAAGATAAATAGTTTCTTTTTAAATAAACATTTTTTTGTTTAGTTTTAGATATACAGTACAGAGTTTTCATGTATACTCCATACTCCATTTCTCCTATTATTAATATCTTATGTGAGTAGAGTACATTTGTCGTAGTTAGTGAGCCAATATTGATATATTATTATTAACAAAGGTCCACAATGTATTTATATTTTCTTAGATTTTACCCAAAGTCATAATTTATCTTTCAGGATCTCATCCAGGATACCATACCACATTTACTCATTATGTCTCTTTAGGTTCTCTTGGCTGTGAAGATTTCTCAGATTTTTTTTTTTTTTTAAGAATCCTGTCAGTTTTGAGGAACAATAGACAGATATTTTGTAGGATCTCTTTTATTGGATTTTGTTTAATGTTTTTTTTTTCATAATTATTCAGAGAATCATTTCAGGGTTTTGGAAACAAAGTCACAGAGGTAAAGTGTAATATTTATCACATCATATGAAAGGAACACACTAGCAATATGACTTAATATTTCTGATGTTAAACTTGATCCCTTGGCTAAAGTAGTGTTTGTCAGCTATCTTTACTATAAAGTAAATGTTTTTCACCTTTCCATACTGTACACTTTAGAGAAAAATCACTGTAAACAGATTTCTAGCTGTAAAGTGGAAAGAGTGCTAATAAGTAGGTAAGGTTGTAAAAATGTGTAAATGGATGAAATAACATACCCAATGGCATAGAAAAATCCTCCCTTAAGAAATTATCCTGAACTGATATTTAAAGATAGAAATTATTTTGTCAAAAAAAGTATGAGATGCAATTATGTTTGGCATTTTAATATTTCCTGTCTCTTTTGTATAGGCTAGTGATCACTGCAATTTATACATGTTTTAACATCTAAGGAAAACTTTAGCCTATCTGAATAGTTATATATTCAAAATAATTTGCATGCTGATTTTTCTATCTAAATAGAATATTATATCAAATGGATGAAGATAAACTCATGAAATATATGTAAATATGGCTTATATATTATATCTCATTTCATAGCAAAATGTATTATTCTAGCTTTTACTTACAACAGCCTTTGTAAAGTAGATTAAGTTAATATAAGCCATTGGCAAGTGTTTCTCTCAGCCCTATATATTTATCATAATTTTTAGAGGCAGGTACTAACCCTGCTGTTTTGAAAAAAAGCCTAATAATTACTAGGAAGGGAACATGATTGACACTGTACAAATAGGGTGGTTCACTGTCCTTTTTTATTCTCTTTGAACTATTCATGAATATTTTTATTATGACTCATAAAACTTAATTTTCTTTTTTTGAATTAAAATTATTGGGGGTAATGTTGGTTAATAAAATCAAATAAATTTCAAAAATACAATTCAATAATATGTAATATGTTATTCTTATTTAACCTCTATTTTAGACAAAGATGAATACCACAGAAACAATACAAATATGAGAAATGAGTAATTGTCAAAATCTGCAATTGTTCTATCATTCAGCAAAAAATATTTGGAGCTTACTATGGTGTAGGCAGTCTTATTTATGGGAGTTAATATGATGAGCATAAACAGAAGTAGGCCAAGGAACTTTAATATTTTAGGTACAAACATATTTCAAGGACTTGGTTCTCATCATCTACTACTCAACTACCTACACAGTCATGTCAATAAGGCAGCTAAGCAGGATTGCTTCTTACATACCTTAGAAAATTTGAGAACACAAGAAAGGATTTGTGCAGAACAGAATTGTAATGGTATATAACAGGATTTCTTAAAATAACGTCCTCTAAAACCTGCTAGATAGAATTCATTGGGATGGTGTTGGTTATGGAAGATATAAAGAGAGCTAGAACCCACAACAGACATAGAGAAAAAGAATGTCTGAGGGGTAGGGCTGAGAAATGGCATTTTAAACAAGTTCACCAAGAGATCACAAAAGCACAAAATCTCGAGATACCTAAACTGATCCCAAAATATAGCAACAGCAAGAAAGAAGAAAAAAGACGAGAGTAGAAAAGTAGAGAAAAGGAGAAAGAATATATCTCATGTATTATTAAGAGGCACACTCAGAGCTCCTAAGTAGCCAAAAATGTGTTTATGCTTCCTAAAGTGCTATAAGTCCATATTGAATCTTGGCTTTTTTTTTTCTTTTTTTTTTTTTAGTCATTGGAAGAAAGGAAATGTGTGATTCAGTGGACAAGGGCATAGGTATGCTCTGGGAAATAGTGAGGAAACAGAAGATAGTGAAATGTTAATAAAAATAGCTTATTTATTCACTGCAAGTGTTAGTGGAAATTTAAGTATGCACAGTTCATTATAGAAACAAAAAATAATGCTTCCAATGGCTTTGGTAAATATCAGATCCCGAGGGAAAACAGTTAATGTGTGATTATTCAAAGAAACTTCCATATATACACAATTTCTTCCCGATACTCAGTTCTCCACTTTTAGCAAAGTCTTTTCCTTCAAAGCCATATTTTTTTTAAAAAAATTCAGACTTTAGTGTGAGAACTTGGTCAGCCTTTAAAACTCCCCATGCCTATTTATTCTCACAGGTTAGCCTGTTGTTACAACCTTGTTTAGCTCATCCCATTTCACTTTATTTCTCTCTTCAGTTGATCTGATCCATGGCATCCTGTCTGTCTTCCAAATGAGAGCTCTTGCTCCTTACCCGGAGGCTCAGTCTTAGCTCTTCCTTTAAGCTCATCCTTAACTTTTGTCAGAAGCATTTGCGCGGTTCTGGTTCTGAATCAATTCCACGCTGCTCTAGTCTGATGTTCTCATTCTTTCAACAATCATCAAGCATTAACTGTTGTAGGTTCCAAGCTCAGCATTAGAAATGAAGACATCTAAATACCGGCTGTACCTAAAAGAATAATTTAACTTTGATGAACCTCATGTTTGTCATCATAAAAACAAAGATAATTAAGTTACATTATAGGATTTAGTGAGAGTTACATAAAATAAAATATGTAAAGTGAGTATTTCAATGTATGACATTAATAGAAGACTAAGAAGCAAGGGAAACTATTAGCACTGTAAAAATACTAATTCTATAAAAATAGTAGATATTGGAAGTTCTACTGAATGTTTTTCTGTGTTGTTATAGCATCTCTGACCAATTTGTACCATAATGACTATGTTTTTTGTCTTTAAAACTTATTTAATACCACAGTCTTTCTAAGACATAAACCCACTTTTACTATTATTAATCTCAGTGGGATCTCTAGTCAGATCTCAGTTCATATTTGCATGACCAGAACTATGATCTTTTCAATGTATCCCACAAATTATAGGTTGCATTTTACAAAAAAAAAAAACAACAACAAAATATAAACAATGATTTAATTTATGACTCATATTTATACATGGAAATTGCCTTAAAATGCATATAAGTTTTATGAAGAACATTTGATTTTAGACCTCTTTGTTAAATGATATTAGGAGTGATATGAATAAAGTGAATGATAACATTGATTCTGGCTACACGGAGCAGTATAAATATATTTTTTAAATTTAATCATACATATATATTCTAATGAACAGCTCATTGCATACTGTCTTAATTTTTATTTAATGAGTAATGGTATGCAATGATTCAAGGGCAACTTTAGATTATTTACAAAGCAAAAAGTCATTTATTATTGTAATAAGTATGAATCTTGGACTTATAAATGTTCATGAATCTTGTATTCCTCCTACTGAAGCCCTTGAACTGTAGGTGCTCCATCTTACGAAACTGTATTGTCAACTTTACCCAGAGCGCCATCTATTGGCCCTGTTGTTTCTAATTAAACCTATCTAAATATACTGCTTTGCCTACTAATTTCAATTTATAAGAAGTATATCAAATATTAGATATGATTTTGGTTTTCTAAAGTTGTTTTTATTCCAGTTTCTCTTTAGAGAAAGATAAAATAGAACAACCATAGTAAGGATAAGTAAAAAGAAAATTGTAAAATAAAAACAAAGCACCATGTATAGGAGAAAGTTGCAAAGCTGTGGAATTCTTTGACAGTGCATAATTAAGCTTATTTATGTGTACAAATCACAAAAACTGCAAGTTGGAGCACAGAAGCAGAGTTAGTCGTAGACAAGCATTTTTGGCACAGTTGTTTAAGAGGATGTATGAAAGAGAACACAAATACTCTATCAAAACTCTTCATTGTTTTTTAGCCTTTATCATTAGCTATAAAACCTTAGAATATTACCCAACCTGGTTTATATATATCCTTATGTATATAAATATAATACAATATATTCACTAACCTAAACCTATTTTTGTTCTACTATAATGAATAAATACAAGAGAAACACTTTGCAAAACTTAACATATAAATACAAGTGGTTATTGTCAGATCAAAGCAATTTACAAGGAAGTGATGTGAAAAATACAGTAATTGACCAATTATGCAACAACTTTTAAACAGTTTGTATATATGTCAAGCCACAACAAGTTATCTTTTAATAGCAAGGATGTCTAGGGCTACAGAGACCTTGTTTTTACATTTTGTGTATATTTATCTAGCTTGATTATTATTAGGGAATGTTCTCAAAAGTACTGATGGGTACCACCATTAATTTCCATGTCTTTTGATTTTATTTGATTTGAAGAAAAGTAAACTATCTTTAGCTTTGGCAACATAACTTGAAAAACATCTTCATACAAATATCAAACTTTTGCTTTCTCTCTTATCTCTACCATTCTCCATGAGTGTTAGTTTGAGAAATCAAGCAATTATATCACTTAATATATCAATGATTTGTTAACATGGCTTAGCATTCTTTGGTTTTAGTGCTTTTAATTGGAAACTGTTGTGTATGTGTTCAATAAGTACTTATTTTTCCTCTGGGATCTCATTTATTTACATCAGGGTTTGGCACTTTTCACAGCAGTTATTGCTTAAAACCAATAAATTTAATCAAGAGACATCTTCATCTTCTACCTTTTTAAATTATGACAAAAGACTTAAAAGCTATCCTCAGTTTTCTGAAATTTAATGCTTAACTCCTTCAAATATTAACAATTTCTTATCCCCCTGAGTCTACAAAGATCTCAGGCTTACTGATTGGAAAAACAATGTAGAAATGGATATTTCTTTATCGAAATATAATAATACTTTGATTATATTTTTAACTAAATATTAAGTAAACTTTTAGGCACTTTAACAATTAATAATTTATTTTTTGTTTTATAATTTTTGCTATTGTTTAATAAGGAATTGAAAATAATTACTCTTTGAACATAATAAAAATTTGAACAGGTCTAAATGAATGTTATTTTAATTTTAAAAAGCTTATTCCAATTGAGCCAATAATTTCTTGAACCAATAATTTGAACATATATTCTTAGAATTTATTTCTAATGAGGAAAAATAGTTCCTTAATCCTATCTTGATTTTCCAAGACACAAGTAATTACAATATATTTTAACAATAATAAAGATGCTAAAGTAAAGGATGTTTTAAATATTTTCTAAAAGATAATCTTTTCAAAAATAAAATCTCATTTTATTTTTAACCAATTATATATTAATTGTTTATAGTTAATAGCAATATTGATTTAAAATAACTCTAGAGAGAGCTGATAGCAAAAGAAAGTATACATTTACATG
Organism: Macroglossus sobrinus; assembly: GCA_004027375.1. NCBI lineage: Eukaryota > Metazoa > Chordata > Mammalia > Chiroptera > Pteropodidae > Macroglossus > Macroglossus sobrinus. The sequence continues at coordinate 135,370 of PVKZ01002005.1, forward strand.
TAGTGGATAATTATAATAAAGTATCTACTTTCATGTATAATGATAATACAAAATATTAAAGTAAACTTATTTTTCATTATGCAAAAAGCTATTCTCAATAATATAGGAACAGTTTTCTGAGATTGAAAGGAAATAAAGGATAGAAGTCATGGTTATTTATATGTCATCATTTTGAAAAGTATATCTGTAAGAAAAGGAAATTACCTAGGTAACAGTAACATCTCTAGGTAAATGTGTATAGGGAAAATTTACAAGTACTAAAAAAAAAAAAAAGAGAGATACAGTTTTAAAGTGAGGCAAAATCAATTAAAGTTCAGGGAATGAATGAATGAATGAATGAATGAAGAATTGTAGATCAGGCTTCATTTTATAAGGTAGTTAAGACACAATGTTCAGCATCCATAAATTTCAATGACTCACTTTTATGATACTAAGTAATGGAGAGACCGCTGTTTTATGATAATTCATAGAAACTTTTACAATGATAAAGTAGAAGAGTGGTTTAGCAATCCACTAATCTTTTCAGTATGGAATCAAAAAAGGAGAAATGACATGGAAAAGTAATCTGTTCTCTCTCCCTCACCACCTGGCAGGACCACACATAAATTATTCTAGATGAAATTACTTGATTCTGAAAATGGAAGTAAAAAATATGTGGTTTGATAAGTACAGGGCAATCTCATCAGACTTGGGGAAGAAACTTTTTTTTCCTTTTACCCTTCCCTAAGTTTCAATAGCAGAAAAAAAAAAAATTAACATTACAACCAAAAGTAGAATGGAATGTAGGTACTTTAAAATGTAATTCAAAAATGAAGATATATAAAAAAACTCCACCTAATTTAAATCAACTTTTTTAAAAAATAAATTTATCAATATCTGTAGAATATAGTGAGCAAACTATTATTTCTAAAAAGATCAGGACACCACAAAATAACTATTTAACTAATTCTAATTACTCTTCAAAAAATATTTATTGGGAGATTAAGAAATAAAGCAAGGAAATAAATACTTTAACATTGGCCAATTAAAATCAATATGCAATTATTAAAAAAAGATATAATTAAAAAAGTATTTGTCTTTGAGTCAAGAGGTCTGAAATAATGTGTTTCTCCTAATTAGAAAATTGGCACTGTGCATATCGGTTTTTTTATGATAGATCAGCTTTCTCAATAAATAAATGAAATAGACTGCATATTCTTTAACACAAAATTCTAATATGATTTGTAGATATATCAAGGATTTGTAGATATAGATTAGAATGATCAAAATTCTACTGAAATAATCAGAAAAGAGTTCACAGGGTAAATCCAAGTTTGTTTGTTTGTTTGTTTGTTTGTTTGTTTTGACTTATTAGTTTCCTGAGGTGGTCTAATAAATATTACACAACCTTTTTTTCTATCTAAAGTATAGTTGGTATACAATATAATATTAGTTTGGGTGTACAACATAGTAATTTGACATCTTATATACTTTACAAAGTGATTACCACGACAAGTCAAGTAACCTTCCATCATCAAAGCTTATTACAATATTATTGACAATACTTCCTATACTGTAGATTATATCCTTGTGACTTGTCTATTTTATAAATGGAAATTTGTACATCTTAATCTCCTTCACCTTTTTACCCATCCCCAACCCTTACCCTCTGACAAACCATCAGTTTGCTCTGTATCTGTGAGTCTGTTTCTGTTTTGTTTTGTCTTTTAGATTCCATATATAAGTATTTGTTTATCTTTGTCTTATTTATTTCACTTAGCATGATATTTTCTAGATCCATCCATGTTGTTTAAAATGGCAAGATTTCATTGTTTGTACAGCCAAGTAAAATTTTATTTTGTGTGTATATTCTTTATCTATTTATTACCTCAGTTGCTTTAATATCTTGGCCATTGTAAATAATGCTGTTATAAACATAGGGGTGCATATCTCTTTTTGAATTAGTGTTTTTGATTTTTTTAGATAAATACCCAGAAGTAGAATTGCTGGGTCATATGGTATTTCTATTTTTAATATTTTGAGAAATCGTCATACTGTTTTCCATAGTGGCTGCACCATTTACAGTCCCAACAACAGTGTATGAGAGTTCACTTTTCGCCATATCCTCTCTAGCACGTTATTTTGCTTTCTTTTCAATAATAGCTATTCTGACAAGTCCAAGGTAATATCTCATTGTGGTTCAAATCTGCAACTCTCTAATGATTTAGGGTTTTGAACATCTTTTTTGTATGTCTGTTGGACATTTGTATGTTGTCATTGCAGAAATGTCTATTCATGTCCTCTGCCCATTTTTAAGCAGATTTTTTTGGTGATAAATTGTATGAGTTCTTTATATAATTTGCATATTAACCCCTTAGCAGATATATAACTTACAAATACCTTCTCCATTCAATTGGTTGCTTTTCATTTTGTTGATAGTTTCCTTTGCTATACAAAATATTTGTTTTGTATAGTCTAATGTGATGTTTTGTGTATGAGTTGCCCTTGTTTGCAGAGACATATTTAAAGAAATATTTTGAAGAGTTTACTGTCCATGTTTACCTCTAGAAATGTTATGTCTTCAGGTCTTCAATTTAATTCATTTTTAATTTATTTTTGTATATGGTGTAAGAAAGTAGTTTCATTTTTTTCCATGTATCTGTCCAGTTTTCTCAAAATAATTTATTGCTCATTGTTTTTTTCCCATTTTATATTCTTCCCTCCTTTGTTAACCCACACATATAATTAACTACATATGCATGGGTTAATTTATGGGCTTTCTATTCTGTTCCATTTATCTATGGGTTTGTTTTTGTGCTAATACCATGCTCTTTTAATTATTATAGCTTTGTAGTATTATTTTGAATCAGAAAGTGTGGCTATCAACTTTATTTTTCTTTCTTAAGATTGCTTTGGCTATTTGGTATTTTGTGGTACCAAATATATTTTAGGATACTTTGTACTTCTGTAAAATATACCATAGATATTATGATAGGGATTGCATTGAATCTGTAGACTGATTTGGATAACAGAAACATTTTATATAAAGATCAAGATAATTAATACCTCTATAACCTGACACAGTTAACTTTTTTTTTTTTTGATGAGAGCTCTTAGGATCTATTCTCAGCAATTTTCAAGCATATAGTTCCCTATTGTTAACTATAGTCACTGTTATGTACCTTAGATTCAGAACTTATTCTTCTTATAACTGAAAGTTTGTACACTTTGTCTTACATTTCCCATTTCTTTACATCCTCAGCTCCTCATAAATACTATTCTAGTCTTGGTTTCTATGAAATAGGCTTTTATTTTAAGGTTTCACATATAAGTAATACTATAGAGTGTTTGTCTTTTTCTATCTGGCTTATTACACTAATACAATGCTCTCCAAGTTCATGTTTGTTTTTGCAGCAGACAGTATTTCATTCTTTTTTATGCCTGAATAATATTCCACATATCATATTATATATTATATTTACATATCTCATGTTTTCTTTATTCTGTATTTTCTTTATTCTGTATTTCTTTATTCCCATGTCCTGGCTATTATAAAGTGATAATGAACACAAGAGTCCAGATAACTCTGAGATATTGATTTTATTTCCTTCAGATATATATCCAGGAATGAGATCACTGGAACATATGGTGGTTCTATTTTTAATATTTTATGGCACTGCTTTACTTTCTCCCATAATATCTGTACTAACTTACATTCTCATTAACAGTGTTCAAGGGTTCCCTTTTTATCACATCATCACCAAGATTTATCTTATGTATTTTTAAAAATTTTATGTACTTTTTACAATAGCCATTCTAATATGTGTGAGGTAATATCTCATGTTTTTAAAATAAATGTATTTATTAAAATTAGTTTCAAGTATACAATACATTGGTTAGACATCTATAATATTCATAAAACGATCCTCTCCAATTGCTTCCTCCTTCCCCTGGCTCTCCACTTAGCCATCATATTAATGCTAATTGCATTCCCTCTCCCATGCTTCCCATGCCCAACTATCAACTACTAATATGTACTTCTTTAAACCTTCACTCCATTCTCCCAGCCTCCCAACCCACTTCCCTTCTGTCTATCACCAAATTGTCTACTATATTAGTAAATCTATTTTTGATTTGTTTGTTCTTTTTGTTCCTAAGATACTGCATATAAGTGAAATCACATGGTATCCATCTTTCTCTGTCTGACTTATTTCACTCAGTATAAGAACCTCTAGGTCCATCCATGTTATTGCAAATGGTAGAATTTTGTTTTCTTAATGGCTAAATAATATTTCCTTGTGTATATGAACCATAATTTCTTTATTTAGTCACCTGTTGATGGGCATTTAGGTTGCTTCCACATCTTGGCTATTGTAAATTGTGGTGCCATGAATATTGTAGTGCATAGGTCTTTATGAATTATTGTTTTGGTTTTCTTTGGAGAAATACCCAGAAGTGCAATTGTTAGGTCAACATGTATATGCATTTTTAATTTTTTAAGAAAATTTCATACTGTACCAATTTGCAATCCCACCAACAATGTATGAGGGTTCCTTTTCCTTCGCATCCTCTCCAACACTTGCTATTTTTTGATTTATTGATGATAGCCATTCTGACAGGGATATCTCATTGTGGTTTTACATTGCATTTCTTTGATGATTAGTGACCTTGAGCATCTTTTTATAAATCTGTTAGCTATCTGTACTTTCTCTTAGAAGTATCTGCTCAAGTCTTCTGCCCATTTTTTAATTAGACTATTTGATTGTTTTGTTGTTGAGTTGTATAAGTTCTTTATAAATTTTGGATATTAACTCCTTATCAGATGTATCATTAGTGAATATCTTCTCCCAGTCAGCTGTCATTTTGTTTTGTTGATGGTTTCCTTTACTGTACATAAACTTTTTAGTTTGATGTAGTCCCATTTGTTTATTTTTTCTTTTGTTTTCCTTGCCTAAAGAGATGTTTTCTTCTAAAAGCTTTATGGTTTTTAGTCTTACATTTAAATCTTGAATCCATTTTGACTCTATGTTTGTATATGGTGTAAGAAGATGGTCCAGCTTCTTTTTTTTGCATACATCTGTCCAATTTTCCCAACACCATTTATTGAAGATACTGAATTTATCTCATTGTATATTATCTCCTTTGTCAAATATTAAGTAAGCATATAGGCGTGGGCTTATTTGCCCTCTATTCTGTTCCATTGATCAATGTATCTGTTTTCGTGCCAATACCATGCTGATTTGATCACTGTAGACTTACAGTATAATTTGATATGAGGTAGTAGGATACTTCTATGATACTTCTAACTTTGTTCTTCTCTCAAGATTGCCCTGGCTATTTAGGTTTTTTTATTTTTATGAGTCCATATAAGTTTTAAGATTGTTTGTTCTAGCTCTCTGAAAAATGCCATTGGTATTTTGATAGGGATTGCATTGAATCTATTGGGTCTTATGGCCATTTTAACAATGTTGATACTTCCTACCCATGAACTGGGTATAAGCTTCCATTTATTTGTATCTTCTTCAATTTCTTTTTTCAATGACATAATTTTCTGAAAATAGGTCTTCTATCTTGGTTAATTTGATTCCCAGGTATTTTATAGTTTTCAAAGCAATTGTAAATGGGATTGTTTTCTTAATTTTTCTTTCCAGAAGTTCATTATTGCTATATAAAAATGCCACTGACTTCCGAACATTTATTTTATAACTTGCTATTTTACTGAATACATTGATCAATTCTAACAGTTTTGAGTGTAATCTTTAGGGTTTTCTGTGGTAGTATCATGTTATCAGCAAATAATGAGAGTTATACTTTTTTCTTTCTAATTTGGATGCCTTTTATTTCTCTTTCTTGTCTTACTGCTTTGGCTACGACTTCTAATACAGTGTTGAAGAGGAGTGGTGAAAGTGGGCATTCTTGTCTTGTTCCTGATCTTAAGAAAAATACTTTTAGCCTTTCCCCATTGAGTATGATGTTAGATGTAGGTTTGAAATATACGGCCTTTATTATGTTGCAGTATGTTCCCTATATTCTCACTTTGCTGAGAGTGTTTATCATAAATGGATGCTGAATTTCATTGAATGCTTTTTCTGCATCTATTGATATGATAATATGGTTTTTATCTTTCAAACTGTTAATGTGATGTATCACTTTAATTGATTTGCAAATATTGAACCAACTTTGCATCCCAGGAATAAATGCAACTTGATCATGGTGTATGATATTTCTAATGTATTTCTGAATTCGGTTTGCTAATATTTTGTTGAGGATTTTTGTATCAATAATTATAAGATATATGGGCCTATAGTTTTCTTTTTTTTTTGTAATGTCTTTGCCTGGTTTTGGAATCAAAGTAATGGTGGCCTCATAAAAGGAGTTAAGGACACTTCCCTCTTCTTGAATTTTTTGGAATAGTTTGAGAAGAATAGGTGATAATTTTTCTTTGAATGTTTGCTAAAATTCACCTATAAAGCCATCTGGTTCAGGACTTCTGTTTTTTGGGAATTTTTTGATTACTGATTCTATTTCATTGGTGGTAATTGGACAGTCCAAAATTTCTGTTTCTTCTTGACTCAGTCTTGGAAGATTGTGTTTCTAGAAATGTGTACATTTCTTCTAGATTGTCCAATTTGTTGGCGTGTAATTGCTCGTAGTATTTTCTTTTGACCCACGGTATTTCTGTGGAGTCCTTGGTTATTTCTCCTCTTTTGTTTCTGATTTTATTGATTTGAGTCCTCTCTCTTTTTTCCTTGATGAGTCTGGCTAAGAGTCTGTCAATTTTGTTTATCTTTTCAAAGAACCAGCTCTTGGTTTCATTAATCTTTTGTATTGTTTTCTAGACTCTATTTCACTTATTTCTACTCTGATCTTTATTATTTCTTTCCTTCTATTTACTTTGGACTTTATTTGCTGTTCTCTTTCTAATTCTTTTAATTGTAAGGTTAGATTGTTTATTTGAGCTTTTTCTTGTTCTTGAAGTAGGCATGTATTGCTATGAATTTCCCTGTTAGGATTGCTTTTACTGTGTCCCATAAATTTTGAATCATTATGTTTTCATTTTCATTTGTCTTTAGGTATCTTTTGATTTCTTCCTTGATCTTATTAATAATTCATTTACTGTTTAATAGCATGTTATTTTGCCTACATGTTCTTGTGTATTTTTCAGAATTTTCTTATAGTTGCTTACCATTAGTTTCATACCATTGCGATCAGAGAAGAATTTTTATATGATTTCAATCTTTTTAAATTTATTAAGTCTTGATTTGTATCCTAAAGTGGTCTATTCTTGAAAATGTTCCATGTGCACTTGAGTGTATTTTGCTGCTTCAATATAAAATGCTCTAAAAATATCTATTAAGTTAATCTATTCTAGTGTATCTTCTAGGTCCATTGTTTCCTTGTTGATTCTTTGCCTGCAAGGTCTGTCTATTGGTGTAACGGTGTGTTAAAGTCTCCTACTATGAGTGTATTTCTATTGATCTTTTCTTTTATGTTGGTAAATAATTGCTTTATGTATGTAGGTGCTCCTATGTTAGATGCGTATATTTTTACTAGGGTTATGTCCCCTTGATTTATTGATCCTTTTATTAGTATGTAATGTCCTTTTTAATCTCTTATTACAGCCTTTGTTTTAAAGTCTATTTTATCTGATGAAAGTATTGCTACCCCAGATATTTTTCATTTCCATTTATGTGAAATAACTTTTTTTATCCCTTTACTTTTAGTTTGTGAGTGTTATTTGATCTGAAGTGGGTCTCTTGAAGGCAGCATATGCATAAGTCTTACTTTCTTATTTATTCAATTACCTATGTCTTTTGATTGGAGTATTTAATCCATTTACATTTAAAGAGATTACTGATAGGTACATTGTTACTGTAATTTTATTATTCATATTTGTTATTTTTATTTTCTTTTTTACCTCTTCTCCTTACATTTCTTGTAATACTAGCTATTGGTGATGAATTCATTAAGCTTTTTTTCTTTCTGAGAAACTCTTTAGCTCACCTTCCATGTTAATCAAAAGCCTTGCTGGAGAGTATTCATTGTTGTAGATTCTTGTTTTCATAACTTTGAATATCTCTTGCCATTCCCTTTTGGCCTGCAAAGTTTCCATTGAAAAGTCAGCAGACATTCTTATGGGGGTACCCTTTTAAATAACCAGCTCCCTTTCTCTTGCTGCTTTTAAGATTCTCTCTTTGTCTTTGACCTTTGGCATTTTAAATATGGGTCTGTTTGAATTCTTGTTTAGAACTCTTTGTGCTTCTTGAACTTGTATGTCTAATTCCTTTGCCAGTTTAGGAAAGTTTTCTGTCATTATTTCTTCAAATAGAGTTTCGATCTCTTGTTCTCTTTCTTCCTCTCAGGTACTCCTATGATTTGGATATTGTTATGCTTCATGTTGTCCCAAGAGTCTCTTAAACTATCCTAATTTAAAAAAAAAAAATTTGTTGTTGTTGTTCTGATTGGATGTATTCAGCTACTTTGTCTTCCAGTTTGCTGATTCACTCTTCTGCTTCATCCAATCTACTTACTATTGAATTCTTCTAGTATATTCTTCATTTCTATTATCATATTTCTCATTTCTCTCTGGTTCTTTTTTATGTTTTTTATGTGCTTTTTCATGCTTACTATCTCTATTAAGAATCTCAGTTTGCTCATTCATTTTCTCCCTAAGTTTGTTGAGCATCCTTATAATAATTATTTTGAACTCTGACTCTAGTAGGTTGCTTATCACCATTTCATTTAGCTTATTTTCTGGAGTTTTCTCTTGTTTCATTTGTGGCATGTTTCTTTGTTTTCTCATTTTATTAGCTGTGTTTTTTGTTTTTGCTTTTGTTTTGTTTTGTTTTGTTTTGGTATGTCAAAAACACTTGTTTCATCTCTCAGATGGCCTAATGCAGAAGGTATTCTGTGTGGTCCAGCGGCACACTCTTCCTGATCCCTTGTGTCAGGAGCTCTGGAGGTGACCTTTGTGTGGATTGTGTGTGATCTTCTGTTGTCGTCCAGCTTTTATTGTTGTTAATAGTTCAGTGGGTGGGGTTAACATTCAGGCTGACTAATTGTGGGAACTGGCTGCATTCTCAGGACAAGAGTTGTTGTGTGGAGGCTGACCCCACTGAGTGAGATTTGCCCTAACAGTCTTGTGTACTTGTTGCAACCACCCTTTGTGTGTATAACTACTGGAACCAGTCAGGTATTGCTCTGTTGTGGTCTGGTGCCAGCCTCCAGATGCATTGGTTATGTGACCCCTTGGGAGAGGCTCCCCTGTAGGCCAAGGTCAGCTGCTGCTTTTGATTGCTCAGAGCTACCCAGTGAGAACTACAAAGCAATCTACTGATGGTTGTTGCCTAAACTGGATCTATAGGTAAGAGGAAGAGACAGTGCTGTATGCTGTTCTCAGTTATCCCCCATCCCTGACCTACGTCAGTTTAGCAGAAGAACCAGTGCTCCTCAAGTCCTGATACTGCCTCTCAGCTGCCTGTAAGTCTCTGAAACTGAACGAGCCTCTGGGTGATAAGTGTGTTGAGTGGCACCGAAACCTGGGAGTCTCCTGAGGCTAGTGAGTAAATTTCTCCCTGCCACTGTAGTGTCAGTTTATATGCCCATGCTGTCTCTGTGTCTCATTGTACAATTTTCCACTTATAGCAAGGTTAACTGCTGCCCACCCTGGGCCTAAATGCACTCCCCCAGAGCAGAGGAAGCTGCCTATCAGTATACAGCAGGCACTTTGTGTACTTGATGGGGCAGGAATTCAGGGAGTTAAGGGCCATCAGGCCAATAGAGACCTCTGCAATTCCCTTAAGAGATACTGCCGCTTGTACAGGCAACAGTGGTCTGTCCACAACAGTTTTTTTTGAAATGTGTTCACTGCGCTAGCCAAGGTCTGTTGCCTGTACTAACTGCTCAATCCTAGAGCCAAGCAGGGCAGAAGAGGCTGCTTGTCAATGGGCTGCAGGCACTTTGTGGCTTGGGAGAAGTGGTAACTCAAGATGACAAGGTCCACTCAGCCAATACAGCCTCAGTTTTGCTGCAACTCATGTGCCTGGATGTTCTTGCTGTAGACCCAGATCACAGTGAGCTGCCATCAGGAGTGTTCTCCCAGACCCCTGTGCTCCCTGGACACAATACTGTAACTCTTTCAGGAAGCAAAGGTCTGTGTGCTGTTGATTTCCTTAAAGTGACCAGCCTATGCCAGCCTAAGTTTGTTGCCTGTGAATTAGGTGATCAGGGGAGGGGAAAGGCAGGGTTGTGTCAGTTCACTGTCAGTGGGCCTCCTGGGGCAATTTGTGGATAGTGTGGGGTGGGGTTTCTGAGAGACAATGACAGTAAGATCAATACAGCCTCAATCTTGCTGAAAATTTGGTAACTGTTGTGAGTTCCCAAAGAAGACCCAGATCATAGCAAGACCAATTGCTGTCTGAGACTTGCCCACAGGTCTCCGATATCCACCCAAGTTTATGTTGGCAGCAACAATCTGCCTAAACCTATTGATGAAATGCAGCTCACAGCACTGGTTCCTTGCTGGGAATGGAAATGTAGCTTACAGGGCCAGGAGCTTTTGCAGGGATTGGAAAGAGCACTCACAACAATGGCTACCCTGCTGTGAACACTTGGTCGTGAATCACTGAGGGCTGGGCTTGGCAGCAAGCCAATAGCACCTGCTCCAGGCAGTCTGCAGGTTGGGTGGGGTGGGGTTTCAGAGAAACAATGGCACTCAGACCAGTACAGCTTCAGTCTTGCTATAAATTTGGTTACTGTAGTGAGTTACTGCAGAGGACCCAGATCACTGCAAGACCAGCTGCTGTCTGGGATTGGCCAACAGGTCCCATATATCTGCCCAAGTTCATGTTGGCAGCAGCAATCTGCCTGACCCTATCTCTGAAATGGGACTCACTGTGCTGGCTGCTGTTGCTGAGATTAGAAACTCTGCTCACAACAGTGGCTGCCCTGCTGTGAATACTTCACTCTGAATCACTCAGATCAGGGCTTGGCAGCCAACCAGGAACAACTTCTCCCAGCAGTAGGAAGGTTAGGCAGGGCAGGCTGATCCCCTCAGACCAGGGCTTCATAATGACTCTGTGGGAGAAATCTGCACAATCACCTGGCCTGGTCTATAGATTACCCTGTAGGAGGGCTGGACTAAGGCAATGGTGGCTTTCTTTCCAGCCCTCCTTCTGACTCCAGGTAATGGAGACTTTTGCAGAATGAATCCTGATGATACTCAGACCCACTGCTGGTGTCCCAGGTGAGTGTCTGAAGGTCAGAAAGCTTTTGTGTGGGTCCTTCAAAGGGACGTCTAGGGGCTCAGTCGCCTTCCATCTCACCCAGATGGCCAGAATCCCCTTTCGTTTCTACAGTCAGAATTATTGGAATCTCCTCTTCCCTGGGCTGGGACCCTGTGCTGAAGAGCCCCCAGATGAGACCAGGACACCTTCTCCTTCAGGAGAACCTCTGCAGCCTCACTCTCCCTCCTTGTGATCCTCTACGACCTGCAGGTGCGAGGCCAATCCATTGGGTCTTTGCCCTTTCTATCAGCTTCAGTGTGGCTCCTTTATATGATCAGATGTAGGCATTGTGATCAGCTGAACTTCAGGAGATTCTCCACATTGATTACTTTATAATTTGCTTGTAATTTCAGTAGGGTCCTGGGAGGAGACAAACCCTGCTTTTATCTAGTCCACCATCTTTCCCCCAGATCTATCTCATTATGTTTTTGATTTGCATTTCCCTGAGGACCTTTTCCTATACTGATTGGCCATTTCTATGTCTTCTTTGGAAAATTACCTATTGAGGTTCTTTGCGATTTTTTAAGTTGGATTATTTTTTTTGTTATTGAGTTATATGAAAATTTTAAAAATATATTGTGTTTTTACCCTTTATCAGATATTTGATTTGCAAATATTTTCTCTAAATATGTAGGCTGCCTTTTCAATTTATCAATGTGTCCTTTGCTATGCAGAAGGATGTACTTTAGTATGATGTACTCCCACTTGTTTATTTTAGCTTTTGTCACCTGTGCTTTTGGTACCTTATTCAAGAAATCAATAATAATAACAATGTGAAGGAGATTTTCCCCTACATTTTCTTCTAAAAATTTACAATTTTAGGTCTTACATTTAAGTTTTTAATTAATTTTGAGTCAATTTTTGTGAGTGATGTATATTGGTGGGTCAATTTCATTCTTTTGCATGTGGATAACCAGCTTTCCCACTTATTGAAGACCATAATGTTTGATTACTATAGCCTTTCAATATAGTTTGAAATCAGGAACTTAGGTGCTCCAGTTTTGTTCTGCTTTGTCAAGATTGTTCTCTTTGTTTAGGGCCTTTGGTAGTTCCACACAAATTTTAGGATAGATTTTTTTTTATTTCTGTGAAAAATGCTGTTAGAATTTTGATGTAGATTACACTGGATCAGTAGATCACTTTGGGTAGAATGGGAATTTTCACAATATTAATTCTAACCCCCTTATGCCAAAATACTTAGGAATAAGTATTTAACCAAGAAGGTACATAACCTGTACCTCTAGGGTTGTAATTAAAAAAAAAAGAAATGGATTCCTTCAATGAGGTACAGTTCTTGTTGAATGTACCGAGAGAGTAGAAAAAAAATCAGTAATTTCATACTTTTATCAGCTTTAGTAACTTGGATTTTAGAATCATATTAAATGTAAAAGTATGGTACATTGCACAAACTAGACATAAATATAATATTTCATAGTTATTAGATGTCTCCTCTTTAAATCAATATGTGACATGTGTATGTAATACATATATTCAATATGTACATGCTTGAAAAATAATGTTATATATGAGCTACAGTTTTATGATGAAAGAGATTCAGTATTTGCTACATCTAATATTTGTTGGTTCTAATTGGATGATCTGAAGTATCTTATGAAAGAAGTAAAATAGAGGAAAGGCTACTGAAGGGTATATGGTATCAGATGTCAATGAAGAGATAGGGCTCTTATAACCCACAGATAAAAAATAAAAATAAACCTTTTCTGTAATGAATTACAGTGATAAAATTGATGTACTACAGTCCCAGTACAAGCCTTTGTGTTCTCTTCAATTAAGAGCATATTTGAATATATACCATTATTCACCTTATGGATGAATCTGATTCCATGAGCAGAAGCATATTTCCTAGATGATATATTTCTAGATTTCCTTTAAACTTTTATTATTTCGTGAAACTCTTTATAAAGTAATGAGTTTGGGAGAATTAATTAGAATGAAACTTGTAGTAAAAGATTACAGAAGAAAATATAAATTTCTGATGGACTTGTACTTTGTTAGAATTCTTATGATTAAATTTAATGACATATTGAATAGCTATATTGGCATTCATGGCAAAATAGTATTAAAAGAAAAAAATTACATTTCTGTGCCTTTTAGTAGATTTACTTCATTTGTATTAAATTTTATAAAAAAGTTACTTTATACTTCATGCTTCTTCTTCATAAGTAATATTCCAAGTGATGATAATTATGTTTCTGTTAAAACAATGATGTTAGTTTTATATTTACTTTAATTACTAATCATGATCTTTTTGAAACCAAATACAAGGCATAAAAAGGGGCATAAATGTATAACTCAGGAATGACTGATAAACAATAACATATCACCAAACAAGACAGAATTATTCCAAGTTAGTCTGCAGGTTATAATGGTCTCTAGAATTATTTAAGAAGATAAACACTGATGGACATTGAAATTTGAAAGCTTTGCTCTGAAGAGCAGGTCTGAAAATAAAAGGCCAACTACTGTTACAAGGTTATGGTTTTCTAGTCTTCTTAGACTAGAAATGTTACATCTAACCATTTAGTACAGTTTGATGCAATTAAAAGCTAATTTGATACAGTTTACAGTAAGCTTTGTAAGACCATGTCATAAACTGAATAAATTCCTTGTCATGAAGTTCTTTTGTCTGTTTAATTGCACAGAGGGGTGTTGAACCTGACAGATTCACCTGTAAGTGTTAGCTTGGGGACCTCTGTATAAATTTTCCTGATAAATTTCAAAATGAATACAAGATTTTAACCCCTTCTCCCCCTAGAAAAGCTAAATTGATAAAAATATGATTTTATTAGAAAGACTATTTCAAAGCATAACCTTTCTTTACTGGGCAGTGAAGTAGCAGAGTTTGTAAAATATATTATCATTATGCTCAAAATTTACTGACTCATATCTTTCATCCTTATGTAACTGTTGTTATTTGGTTTATTTTCAACATATGTATTTTGAGGTATCTCTTTTGGGGTGGAGAGGGGGAGGTGGTGAGGTCATTATAAAACTAGAAGCCTAACTAGCAAAGCTAAACATTTAAAAGCACATTTGAAGTTGTTTCAGGCTACTAATAGCCATCATCATTTAGAAGCACAGTAATTCCTCACTTAATCATAGGCTAACTGAAATAAACAATAGTTAAGTCCCTACTACATCTCATTAACATTCTAATAAAACAACATTGAACAGAACGATGTTACTCTGTTATTCAAAGACCTACTGTACTTGCAATATAAATTAATCATGTTTTCATAGCTGAGCAGTAACTTCTCTCTCTTTAAAAGGCAAGGAAGAAAGAGAAATCTACATTTAAAAATTTCATATTTCACACTGGTGTAGAACTCAAAATAAGCTTCAGTTTTCATAGGACTGAGGATTCGATTTCACTCTCTATGTTTAATAAAGCTACTATACTGATAATTTTCTAATCTTGCCATTGGTTTCCTCTCATAATTCCTGTTTAAATAAAGAACAGAGTTAGGGTGGGCAGAGTCATCAATAATGTGACAGTTTGCATTGGTGTGTATACATGAAATTATAATAATAATACTTTGTAATGTTTTAATATAAGTAAAAAAACAGCATACCCCCAAATATTTTAACTTCAACTCTATCAGCAGCCCCCAGTGTTTTCTATGGGCTAAATGTGAGGCTATTAGCTATGACTTCAGATAGTTTTGATTAAAATTACCTTACTCCTGCATGCTAATGGAAAGATCAAGGGAGAATGTTTATCAGCATTTTCAAGAGAATAATAAATAATCTTGAAAATAAACTCCTTTGGCATGATGATAGTTCTCTACTATTTTCTTCAAGACTTTCAAGTCTATAGAGATTGCTGATTTAATAATAAATCAACATATGTTAGGCTCTTTATGGAAGAAATATGTATATAACATGTATAATTATAAACTTTTTCAATTCTTTTCATGATAACATTGATGCCTAAAATGTAATTATGATGATCTTAATATCTATCATGTTGTCACAAATGGCAGCATTTCATTTTTTCTTATGGCTGAGTAATATTCCATTGTATATATGTATCACATCTTCTTTATCTAATCATCTATCAAAGGGTATTTTGACCATTTCTAAGTCTTGGCCACCATGAATAATGCTGCAATGAATATCAGGGTGCATCTATCTTTATGAAGAAATGTTTTCAATTCTTTCAGATAGATACCCAGAATAGGAATTGCTAGGTAATATGGTAATTTTATTCTTAATATTTTGAGAAACTTCCATGCTGCTTTCCATAGTGGCTGTACCAATTTTCATTTCCACCAGCAGTGTATAAGGGTTTCTTTTGCTCATAGTCTCTCCAAAACTTGTTATTGCTGTTCTGTTGATGATAGCCATTCTAAAAGGTATGAGATAGTATCTCATTGTAGTTTTGATTTGCATTTCTTTATAGCTAATGAAATTGAGCATCTTTTCATATGTCTGTTGGCTGTTTGTATGTCTTCTTGGGAAAAATGTCTGTCAGGTTCTCTGCCCATTTTTAATTTGGATTGTTTGTTTTCTTTTGTTGCTGAGTATATGAGTTCTTTATATATTTTAGATATTAGGCCCTTATTGAAGGTGTTGTTTGCAAATATCTTCTCCCATTCAGTTGGTTGCCTCTTCTTTTGCCGATAGTTTCTTTTGTTTTGTAGAAGCTTTTTAGTTTGATACAGTCCCATTCCTTTACCTTTGCTTTTACTTCCCTGGACTTTGAGGCCAAATTCACGAAATCCTCTCTAAAACCAAAGTGCATGAGTTTAGTACCTGTTTTATTCTGTGCAATTTGTTGTTTCAAGTTTTACATTTAGGTCTTTAGTGCATTTTTGGTTAATTTTGGTGTAAGGTGACAGATAGAGGTCTAGTTTTATTCTTTTGTATGTGGCTTTCCAATTTTCCAGCACCATTTATTAAAGAGGCACTCTTTTCTCCTTTGCATGTTTTTGGCTCCTTTGTCAAAAGTTATTTGCCCATGTATATGGTGGTTTATTTCTGGATTCTCAATTCTGTTCCATTGGTCTCTGTTTCTGTTTTTCTACCAATAACATGATGTTTGGATTATGGCCACATTGTGGTATAATTTGAAGTCAGGCATTGTGATACCTTCGGCCTTGTTCTTTTCTCTCAAGATTGTTTTGGGATTTGTGATCTTTTGTGATTCCATATAAATATAATGATTTTTATGTTCTATTTCTTTAAAACGTGTCATTGGAATTTTGATGGGGGTTGCTAAGCAAAATAAGTCAGGTAGAAAAAGTTGAGAACCATATGATTTCACTTATATGTGAGATATAAAACTGAAAGCAACAAACAACAAGAGAAACAAAAACTTATAGACACAGACAACAGTTTAGTGATTACCAGAAGGAAAGAGGGGAGGGGAGGTAGTTAAGCATAAAAGGAGTTAAATATATGTTGGTATATTGAGATTTGACTTTGGCTGGTGAACAATGTATGTTGTATGTATGATGTATTATTAAATTGTACACTTGAAACCCTACATAATTTTATTAACCAATATCACTCCAATGCATTTAATAATAATAATAAAAAAAGAGTTAGGTTTTAAGTGAAAAAAAATTTAAATAATGATGAGACATTAGCTGCAAAAAATAATTCACTTTGTGGCTAATAAATGGAACTATGTTGAAACCATGAAAATTACTAATTGACAAGTAAAGTTTTCAGTAATATATACTTGCCCTTGCTATAAAGTTGCTTCCTTTCCTATAATTGAACTATTTTGAATATAATGCTTAATTCAGTTATACTTATTATGTTTTATTCTCTTCTAAGATATCTCACTCCTAAGAGGAAATAAAAATAAGGAAAAAAATTTGAATTAAGTCTTCCTCAATCATATAATAATAATAATAAATAGTGCTCTAATTTTCATTCTAGGCCTTATCCATAAATCTTAGAATTAATAATAGTTTATCTTAAAATATATTTTTAGTAAAAAAAAATTACAAGTGACTGAAAGATCATTTTTTATACAGAAGTAAAACAAAATATTCCTAATTCCTTTGACTAAGAGAGCAAACTGATTCCATCAGAAATAAAATTTAAATTTTGAATCATATATATTATGTATGTACACATAATATGCACAAATATATAAATTTACATACACAGTTTTTATGTGTATAAATACAAACTCAGTGACTTTCTGGTCTGAGACATCTTAATGCATCTTTGTATTTGTTCAACTCTAAGCCTATAAAAAAAAAGTATGGTTTTCACATTCTAAAGCTATCTCTTAAGAGTGAATTTTTTTATTAAAAAATAAGAGAACATTAGCAAATAATTATGCCTGTTTATTATCATTGTTATTTCTTCTGTACCTGGAATAAATAAGCTTTGGGTCTCTAAGTATTCTGTTGTGGCACCTTCCTTTAGAATACGTCGACAACGGTTAACAGAACTTAAGAGCTGGTTCTTTAACATTTTTAATTTGCAGTTGTATTTTTAAAGTCATAGAGAACCTAAAATAGAAAATTATTGCCATTTAAAGAATATTTACATTTCTAGAACACAGAGGTCTATTAAGTTTAAACTTAATCAGATGTAAACATATTTAAGAAAATTGATTGAATTAAATGATTTTTATTTTTTAAAAAAATCCACCTCTTTGCCACTAAGTCTTTACATCATGAGATGATTTATTTTTCTAATTTTGGGCACTTTTCAAATGAGATTTTTTTTTTAGCATTTTTATTTGGAAAGCTAAATAAAAAATTGTCAAAATGTTATTTAAAGTGGTGATGAGATAAACTTTAAAATGCATATTTAATAAAATGCTTGATTTACCTGTTATTTAATAGATATAGATTTTGATTGTAAATATTATTACTTTAAAAGTGTTAAAAAGCTGAGAGTAAACTTCAGGATGAAGTAACTAATTATGGCTGGTGATTCACCTTTTCAAAAGAGTATGTATTATTGTGTGTATATTTGTACATCTGTGTATAAATGTATTCTATATAATACATTATATATAAAAATATAATTATATACAAATAGTTATAGAATATCAATTTATATTTACATGTACAAAACTTATTTGCTTTTATATATTTATTTTATATAGATATTCAGAATGAAAAAATGTTTTATAACCTGTATAAAAAATATGTGAACTGAGCCTAGATCATCTTGTAGTGCCAAAATATAAAAAAACTCTCCAAAAAAATCACAGTGAAATAGGTAAGTCAGAGTCACAAATGCCAACTAACAGAGTTTTTAATGGCCAAAGGTATAAAATTTGATCAAGAAAATAAACTACTATTGGATGATAATCCAAAGTATAGAATAAAAATTTATGAGTCCACACTGATATAAACATACATATGAGGGGGAACAGTCAATATCCTATACAGAAAAATTTATATAAGTACTCTGTCTTTAAGAAGAAGGTTAACTCCTCACTCCTTTAGTTGAATCATATAAAATCACTTCATTCCAAAAGTTACAATATAGAAATAGGAAAAAGAGAGTAACTTTACAGTGGATAACACTGACAAGCACTATCTCAGCCAATTGATCAAGGTCAATGTCAATATTGATAAGTCATGTTAATTGTATGTACCCATTATATATATGATGAGAATGACAGTTTACTCTCTATCCAAAACCTATAACTTCAGTATGGTCTTGATAAAAATATAAAACAAATTCCAATTGTATGTTTTCTATAAAATGTCTGACCAACAGTCCTCAAAATTATCAAGGCCGTCAATAAAATGGACAGTTATGAGTAAATGTCACAGCCAAGAGAAGCCTAATGGCACATGAAGACTAGGTAAAATGTATCTTTAATGAGATCCTAGAACAATAAAAAAAGGAGATTAGATAAAAATTAACAAAATCTGAATAAGATATACGCTTCAGTTAATAATAATGCATCAATACTGGTTCATTAACTGTAAAAAATGTACCATATTAATAAGTGAAATGTTAAGAATAGCAGACACTGGGAGTAGTATATATAAGAATTCTCTGTACTATCTTTACAATTTTTCTGTAAATCCAAACTTCTCTAAATAAAGTTTATTAAAATATTTTATTGATAATGATTGTGGGGGTAACAAGAGTTAACTTTCCTTCAGTTTTAAAATATTAAAATTAAAAAAGACTCCAAGTGCTAGAATTAGAAGAGAAAAAATATCAGTCAAATATTCATGACTTTTTTTTTTAAGGCCTATATTCCAAAAAAAATTTAAAATATCTATTTTGAGAATATTACTTTCCCTTTAATTCCAGGAAAAATAATTGTTTAAATTAGACATTTTGACTAGGGTAAAGAAGGCATTGTGTCATGTAAGAGGGGCACTCACTACAAAATATGGCAATTTATAGTGGGTCACTCTAAATTTAGAGCCTCGACATGTTTTATTACTGTTACTTTGTTTGTCTTTGAGCTAAATTACTTCTACTTTGTTACCGATAAATGAGGCACTATATTCAGATAGATATTGTTAGAGATATGACAGTATTTGCTTCTGATTTGGTATGATTTTATAGGATATGTATGATCACAAATGACCAAGAAATATTAAAGAATTTATTTTAAGACATAAGTTGATATCCTTAAGATTTATGCTTTCCCCAAAGTAGCTTAAGAGGAATGAAATAAAATGTTTTTATATTATCCTATTTTAAATGTTAACAGTTATGTTAACTGTTAACAAACTGTTTAAGATTGAAAATATAAACCTAGGAAGCATGTCTACTACTTTATTATTTTTTATTTGCTTAAATATAGTTGGTATACAATATTTTAGTAGTTTCAGGTATACAGTATAGTGATTCACCATTTATATACCTTTTAATATAATTATCAAACAAAATCTAGTAATCATCTGTCACCATGCTAAGTTATCACAGTATTATTGACAGTATACCCCTTTATCTTTTCCATCTGTTCCCTACCTCCCTCTCCTCTGGAAACTATCAGTTTAATCTGTTTCTATGAGTCTATTTTTGTTTTGTTTTGTTTTTTATTTTTTGTTTTGTTTGCTTGCTTGCTTGTTTGTTCCTTTGTTTTAGATTCCACATAAGTGAAACCAAAGGGTATTTGTCTTTCTCCATCTGCTTTATTTCACTTAGCATAATACCCTCTAAGTCCATTCATGTTATCACATGTCTACTATTTTAATCCAAAACCCAATTAAATGAAAGTTCATACCTATGACTCTACAGCAGTAGTCCCAGAAATTTGCACATTTTTTATCATCTTGTAAACTTATCTCTTCCCTGTGCATTTTTTCCCTTCCACATTGGACTACAGATACTTTCTGCTTTGCTCTTAATGTATCCAAAACATGTTCTTATGAGTATTTTGTGTGTGTGTTGGTATAGAGTCCCCTTCTTAAATTTCAAATATCCACATGTATTTTTTCACAATGCAGTATTCAAAAAATACTCATTGGGAAATTTAAGAAGTGCTTACTCCCACTGACTGTGCAGCTATGTGCTGCAGGCCAAACATAATTAAAGTTATTGCAGCACTCTAAATATTAGACTCTTTTCTAAGAAATTAGCATTAAAATGCCAAGAAAAAAAATGAGCCAAGCTTACATTACTAGATAAAAATATACATTGGTAAGCTTTCTTTTCTGAATTCTAAATTCTCAACAGTTCATCAAGGTGTGTATAGAAACACTGATAAACATGCTTGGACCACAAATGTGAGTTTTTTTTTGTTTGTTTTATTTTTTTCTAGCTAATTGATGCACTTGCATCAGAATCTCAATATATTCTGTCCTGTTCATAACACAGACAAGTTCATATTTTGCAATCGCACACTCTTTTTTAATTTAATATATTCTTCTTATGGCATTTTACTAGGATGATACTTGGGCTTATTTAATTATTCAGTATATCTTTATTAAGTTCTGACTATAAGTCAGGTGCAGTATGAGGTGCTATGAATATAAAAGACACAGAAAACCCATTCCTCTATGGAAAAGAGTCACAGTCAAATGTGGTGGACATAGAATAAGTGATAATTAGAGTATAATACGTACTCATATAATTAATTGAAAAACAAGCAATATACCCACAGTTCTCTTCATCTTTCTCTTGTTTATCGACTAATATATTTTTACTTCAAAGGAAAAAAAAAACAGTAGTAACAATCAGGATAGGCAGGCAGATCAAAAGGAATTTTTATGAAATGATGAGTTCCAAGTGAGGATTTCACTAATCTTTATTTTAAAAATAAGAGCTGCCATTATTATTTAACTACATCCTCAGTAGTGCTTTATAAACAGTGCTTCTGAGTCAGGGTAGTTGTTTTCAAGCTTATTTCAGTCCTGTTCATTCACCACTGGGCCCCATTCTAACTACATTTCCTTCTCCACTTGTAATCCTACAAGCACTAATAGGTTTCACTGAAAAATACATCACCTTTAGAGTCAGATGAACCTCAGTTTTAATCATGTACTTTAATAAGATCTTGGTAGAGAAAGTTAATTAAAATTCCCTGAGAGTTCATGTGGTGTCTTAAGTTAGAGCTCTGTTACTCAACCAGGGGCTCTTCAGCATAACAAAGACATCTGATGATATCTAGAGATACTTTTGATAGTCACAATGGAAGAGTTGCTACTGATATCTAGTAGATAGAGGACACATATGCTGCTAAACATTCTACAAAGAATAGGATAGCCCTTCTCAACAATTATCCAGCCCCCAATGCCAATAGAGACATTGTTAAGAAAACCCTTTATATCAGTTTCCTGGGTTTGTTATAACATAATATCACAGATGGGTGACTTAAACAGCAGGAATTTATTTTCTCACAGTTCTGGAGTTTTGAAGTCTAAAGTCAAGGTGGCAGCAGAAATGAGTTCTTCTGAGGCCTCTCGCCTCTGTGTGTAGATGCCTGCCCTCTTCACATGTTTGTTTCTTCCTGTACATGCATCCTTATTGTCTCTTCCTCTTCTCATATGGACCCTTGTCATATTGGATAGAGCTCCACACTAATAGCCTCTTTTTTACTTAATTATTTTTTAAAGGCTTTTTCTCCAAATATAGTACATTTTGTGGTACTGGGGGTTGAGACTTCAATATATAAATTTTAAAGAAATACATTTCAGTTTATAATACCTGTGTTTAGAGCATTCACTAGTTTCAAATCTCAAATCTGCCATGTAATGCCTATGGAATCACAGAAAATGTATTCAAACATTGGGGTATAACAATGTCCTCATCTGTCAAATAGTGATATTTCATTGGTATTATTTGAAGGTTAAATTGATATATGCAACATTCTTCAAAAGATGCCTAAGGCATAGGGAACACTTTTGAAGGAATAGCTATTTTTCATTTGCTGTGTGATCCATAAAATATAGTAAAAATTTCATCATATAATTATTGTGTGATTAAATTAGGTGTGTATGCAAAATACTTATTATTCTTTTCTAGCATATGACAGGTATTTAATAAATACTGATTTACTTTTTACTTTTTATTTTTATTTTTACTTATTCTGTATACATAGATGCAAGAAAAAATATTAGACAAAAGAAAGCACCTATATCAAGGTTAGCATCAGAGGAGGCAAAATATAAACTTTTTGTCTTTGAGATTTTCCCTAGTACTTAAATAGAAGTGCAACTATTCTATTGAACATAGGTCTACTACTAAATTTGAGATGTTTTTTTCATATCTGTCTTCTTACTAAATTGTGAATTTCCTGATAAGACTTACCATGAGATGTATCTTTGTATTTCTGGTAGCATAGCTGGTACACAGTCATAGAATTAATAATTATGATAATAGATGCATTTTGAATATTTGAAACAGGCCCTACACTATGCTAAACATTTAAGATAGATTAGTTCAATAATAGAATGACTGCATGCAATAAATATGAATATTTTATGTTACATTTAGGGACTGTAAAATACAGTCTTAAAGAGTAGAACTAAAGTTCAAAGTCAAGCAATAAGGTTCCATATTCTATAGTCTTACCTACTATAAAATAAGCTCCAGAGATGTTGGATGAATAAATTAAAAATTTTAAAAGAAACCCTCATATATAGAAATTAAGAGATGTGGTAGCTGTTGGTTCTGGTAGCAGGGTGCCTTGAGAAATAAAGCATAATGAACATTTGTATGGTTCTCAAAATTAAAGAGGGCAAAAAATAATAAAAAAATCAGCTAATCAAACATTCATCATTGTTTCTGAGGATAGTTTGGTATCATGATACATTAAACATTAGAAATGAAAATTTCATTTTTTGTTGGAGAGAGTATATAAAAACAATAAGATGAGCATAACTCAAACTAAAAAATACACTGATGGACATGTTAACAATTACCTTTATTATGTTCTCACAATAAATCTGTAGAAGAATAAAGCTTACAAATATTATATTTAAATAGGTATATATTTCTATTGAATAATTTCAATTATGCACATTATTTCTCTGAACTCCATTTATTTCCTAAAAAAGAATATGATGAGCTACAAATAAAAGGCTTTGGTTTTCCATGGTTTTTAAAAATATTTATTATCGTCTTCAGTATTGTTAAAAGTTTTTAATGCCTAGTATCTTTGACAGTTATTTTAGGCATTCAAGTGTAAAACCCTATGCTTCTATTGGTTCACACTAGTTCTAGGAATACATTCCAGAAATTTAAGTAGCAACTCCTTTCTGAAAAAAAAGAAAAGAATTGTTTTATTATTGTTTCGATTGAAATGGCTTTATACCATTTTGGAGAACATACTGCTGACTATTTTTATTTTCAACTCATTATCAGTTTTACAGAGCCCAGCATGTCATAGTCTAGTGACTATTTTATAAAGATATTGCTCTTTTTTAAAGAAGAAATTGTAAATTCTTAGAATGTAAAGAGCTTTATAATCACTTTATCCCTGATGTAACATTAATAGAGTTTGTTTAATAAATCAGATTTATTGCCCATTAAAAATCTACAATGCTGGGTTGCATTATAGTTGTACTCATATCTATGTGGTGCAGTTATACCCCTTGTTGGCTGACAGTTGCAAGGACATAAATAAAGGTTATGTAACAACAAAGCTTGGAATGTATGCCAGTTGGTTTAAAATTGTAATTTTATTACCATTAAATCAGCATTTTGGGGCATGTTATTTATGACAAAGAAACTCCAATGGTTTGCAAAACTTGCATATACAATCAACTATTTATAATTATAGTTTGTTTTAGAGAGTTTGCATTAGAAAGGTACAGTATTACTAAGTTATAGTCATTATGAAAATGATTCGAATATAAACATTTTACTGAGTATGGCATGACTCCAGAAGTCCCCAGAATACATCTTGTCTTCTGTATACAAGCAGTGAGATATGCTGGAGAGGGTTTTAATAAAGACAGTTTAAATCCATCTTAAGTCAAGTTCAGGTTAGAATAGTTTATTAGACATATATCTGCTATGTCTATACTGGAGGAAATAGCACCTCCTATTGCAACAACACTCTACTTCTCCATCAGGGTTAGGAACGTTTAGCATTGCTGGGACATATAGTTATCTAAAGCCCTTCAAAATCCCAATTGCAAACCTGGTTTTTGTCTTTTGGGTTTATTTTTTCTTCACTGAAGTGGATGAGAGGTCAGAAAATAAATACACTTTGTTTTACTCTAAATTAAAGAAAATCACACTCTCTCTCTCACACACACACACACACACACACACACACACACACTCCCACACTCACACACTCACACACTCACACACTCCCACACACACAGCAAGGTAGAAAAAAGATTCTCTTTTATGCCTACTGAATTTTCACAAAAGTGATGCCAGCTAGGAAACATTTGACATGGATGAGTGTTAGAAATACACTCTGTTTCATACCTTCAACCTTTTATTCTATGACTCATATAATATTTATTTGGCACCAATTCTGTGTCAGGCACATTAATCTGGTTGAGTACCTATATCTCTAAAAGTCAGTTTATTTCAGATACTTGTCAGAGAAACAGTAGGTGATGCTGACATTTAAAGTTCCTATCTCATGACATTGCAGTGCACAGACAACACTGACTATGAAATAGAAAGAGACAGTATTATTGCCTCTGAGCAATTATCAGTTCATTCAGTGTAAAACTTGGTGCACCCGAATACACTCTTCAAACTCTTCAACAGTACTGATTTGGATATTAAAATATTGGCATTTGTACACACTTCCTAGATATATATCTGTTTTCTGGTAGATAAAACTGTTTCAGGGTCAATTGGCTATGAGAACTTGTCAAAAGAAACTGCTTGATAAATGAGTCACACCGTTGGAGTGATCAAATGAGATAAAAGCAGAAGGGAGAAAAATAGAAGAACTACACTGATTATTCAACATCATCTATATTAGGCACTTTGCTCATTTACTTTATGTGGATGATATTTAATAATTCTCAAACCTATGACAAAATTTTGAATCATATCTCTAGATAAGTGAGCTAAGATCAATGAACTTATTTTAAGTCATATATCTTTTACAATTTAAATCTAAGTCAAATAATTTGGTGAGATTTTAAAAACAGAACTCTTTGGAAAAGCAAAAATCCAAGTTTCAGGGTATCAATAGTTATGGGAAACTTCCACAAAAGATATTTGTCAGAAAACGGAAAAGAGAGCCCTGAATTCTAATCTTAGATGAAGTTCCTTTGACAGTTTAGATGGCACTTATGTAATAGATAAGAGTCAGAAGTGGACTGAGAACTAAAAATTGGTTTTGAGGCAGATCAATAGTTTAACATATTATAGGTTTGAAAATTATTCAATTTCTTACATTAAATTGATTAGCAAGTAAATTGTGTGACATATTATGGACACAGCTTTGTAAAAAACATGGCCTCATTCCCCAAGGAGCTAATACTCTAGTCTAAGTTAACTATAGTAAACGATATAAAACACTCAATCTTTAACTGTACAGACCAGATTTTAAACCATGTAACATTTGTGCTAATTTTTTATCACTGCTGTAACAAATTACTACAAATTTAGTGACTTCAAACAGCACACATGTATAATGTTATTGTCCTGGAGACTGGAAGTCCTAAGTTGGTCTTTAAGGTATTGATAGGGCTTATTTTCTATAGAGGCCCTAGAGAAAAATATGTTTCTTTGCCTTTTCCATTTTTAAGAAAGATGCGTGCCTACCCTGGCCTCTTCCTCTTTCAGAAGGCATCTCTCTACTCATCGTGTGTACATCTCCTCCCTCTCTAACTTGCACCTCTTGCCTCGCTCTTATACTCTGTGACAACATTGTACCCATTGAGTGACTTAGGATCATCTCCCTATCTCAAGAATTTTAATTTAGTTATGCTTATAAATCCCTTTTTGTTACGTAAAGTATCATATCTACAGGTTCTGGAGATTATGACAAGGGCACTTTTAGGGCCCATTAATTTGTCTTTAAATGCTATCCAAGTTGGAAGAGTAAAATCAGAAAATTAAAAGCATTTTCACTATTATAACTCCACATGTTTCTAAATTTTTCAGTTTACAACCTCTCGTCGCACTACCTATAAAAGCCATTTTAAATGCACTCTCTAGCTTTTGCATTTTAGCCAACTTTGTCTCAGTTCTTCAAATGGACTGTGCTTTCCTATATAAAGATTTTAAAATTATATTTCCTGAAATCTAAATTATTTTTAACCTTCCCACTAATTCTGTCCTATATCAAAAATTCTAATTAAAATTTTATGTAGTTTAACTTTTACCAATGTAACCAAAACATTAAACTGTCTGAGTATAAGAATTATATCTATCTTGTATCAGAAGATAAATAAGAGTATATTTGTTCAAAGAATGAAATAATGAATGAATGAATGAAATAAAATAAACTCTTATTTAATATTATAAAACAAAAGAATCACAGAAATTCACTAAATTTTAAGAGATTACTTAAAACATATTTCTTTTATTCTATCATTAAAAGGCAGTTTTATTTATTTATTTTTTAAAAAAGAGACACTATAGAGATTAAAATAAGAAAATGCTATGGTACACTCAGCAAAAGTCAATGTTTTTTGTGTCCCGAAGGCCAAATCTCCAGATTGTCTCCCAGAAGCCTCACAGGGAGGGCTTCTTACCTTGGTAGATTTGCTAGAGTCCTGGGTTTTGCCCTCTGACTTAGACCTGAAGTTGTCAGCACACAGAGGAAAGTAGATTTACATTAAATAAGTTTATAAGCCTGATGCTGATATATTAATTACATTTATATATATGTACATCATTGTAAATTAATATATAAAATATATATCACAAGTGCTAAATATTTAAGTCTGCATAGTCCATTTCCTCCCTCTAAGTGGTACAATATGGAAGGGAGATATTCCAAATTTTGCTTAGTTAGCACAGAATCAACATGAAAACAGTGTTTAGAAAATTATTATGAATGCAAGATCAACATATAAATCATTTAAAATATTCTTTAGAGGTGTTTTGGGGCCAGAACTGACTGAAGATCTACTAAATTAGAACACACTCTTGTTAGACCTTAGATGGGCTCCACTGATATTTGTTCTTCATTTTCCTTTCTTGTGCTTATTTAACTAAGTGATTTTTCTCTGTTCTGTTTATTCTCTATGTAAAATGACACATTATCTACTAATATTTAAGTCCTTTGAGGCCTACTAGCAGTTTTCTCTCTTTAAGATGATTTGTGTAACAATGGTTTAATCAATTAGAATTTTGTTTTGTTTTGTTTTTTATTTGTATTTTTGTTTCCCTCTACCATTTATCTGGATCATTACTAAATCCTTAGGGAAAAGACT
Organism: Macroglossus sobrinus; assembly: GCA_004027375.1. Classification (NCBI taxonomy): domain Eukaryota; kingdom Metazoa; phylum Chordata; class Mammalia; order Chiroptera; family Pteropodidae; genus Macroglossus; species Macroglossus sobrinus. Next base: position 163,412 of record PVKZ01002005.1, read on the forward strand.
GTCTAAAAACTGTACATTTGTTTAATGTTTAATTTTTATACAATCCTTATGATTATAAAAATGTTTGTGAATATATTAGAATACTGTAAGGGTTCATATTCTAAGAGGATAATTTATCAAGAGACTCACCCAAATTATTTTTTCAATTTCTAAAACTATAAAATATGCAGATTTTATAGATATTTCATAATTAATATTATTGTCATTTGCTAACAAACTGTGACATCCCTATAGAACTTGTCTATTGTTTTAGATGCTGTTTATACAGTGGAAAACAAGTAAGGGATTTTTTTCCTGAAGCTTATATTCTATTGAGGGAAAGCTGAAAATAAACATAAATAAATACACAGGATTAAAATGTCATGGAGAACAGTTTGATTGAAAACGATCATAAGAAAGCTATGTTAGAGGCTCATCTAGCAAAGGTTTCTCTGTGGAGATAATGTTTCAGACAAAATATAAGGGATGAGAAGGTAGCAGCTATGTGACCATTAAGGCTCAGAAAAAAAAAGACCAAAAATCTGAAATATAATAAATCTGGAAAGTGTAAGATACCCAGGAAGATTAGTGAGCAAGAGAAAAGATTTTAGGAGAGAAGACAAAGAAAGGCAGGTAGAAAACAAATTCTATCAGGCTTTCAGGTCACAGTCAAGACCTTGGCATTTCATGCTGGTGTCGTCCTGGAAAGTCCCTGGCAGCCTTCTGAATGAAGAGAGACATTATCCGATTTGTAGTTTTAAAGGATGGCTTGGCCTGCTGTCTAGAGAATGGATTATATGGATGCAAGAACTAAACGAATCAGTCCTGTTAGGAAGTTACTGCCACAGACCAGATGACAGAAGACGAGGGCTAGAATTATGGTTATAGTAATAGAAGAGGTGAAAAGTGGTCAGGTTTGAAATAGATTTTGGAGCTGGAATGAATAGGGCTGTTGGTTAGCTTGCTATAGAGCCTGCAAGTAAGAAAAGGGACAGAAGTAGTTTGTCAATAGTGTCATTACAGTGCTACTCTCCTTCACGCACCCATTGCTTCAGTATAGAGTCATTCTGACATCTGAGCACCTGAATGATCTAACTTTCTAACAAGCTCACATCTTGTCAAATTGAGATAATCGTTGTTCCCCCACAATGCTTAGCACTGTGGCATTTCTATTTCTTTCTAATACACTTCACTCTGCCTAGAATGATCTTGGTATTCGTCTCTGTCTCCTAAAACTCTATTCATTCTTTAAGAATTCAAGCAAATGCTGTTTTAGCAAAGCATTTCTAAACCCTATAGCTAACTTTCTCTTTAAGATACCCCAAAATTTGATTTATAACAACTCAAATTATTAATAGTACTATGCAGTACAGTTATTTGAGCAATCATCTCTATTATCTACTCAAGATCAGTATTGCTTTGCATTTTTTGTACTTTACATTTTTGTACTTTATCATAACCATTCTTTATATATAGTAGATACTTAGGAAAAGTATATAAAAGTAAAATGAAAGTATCTTTTATGTACAATAAAAATTCACAAATCAGTTCAATGCTAGTTCCACTATTTTAACAAAAACAATGATTTAAAATATGTTTAATAGTACATTATAATTCATTTTTTTATTGAGACAAAAATTAAAAAACAATTTTTTTTTAATTTGCCTCTCATCAAGGACAGCCACATCCAATTAATTTTAAATAAGAGAAACAGGGCAGGTCACAGTGAAGAAAGCCTGGTCCTCTAATACCTAAATTAAAGCCAACTCTGAAATATCATCCCAGCTCCAGAGCTTTCTGTTACATTGGGTTTTGCAGTATAACTGCTGTTCAAATTTCCTGATTGCCCTGTCCTTTTTCTCATCCTCTCTTACAGGTAAATATTCCCCCAATAAAACTATTGTACATGATTCTATTTCAGAGGCTGTTCTCCAAGGAGCATGACCTCTCAGATACAAATAAATCTAATTAAAATGAAAGAGCAAAATCATTAAAGCAAATTATTTATCACAAAGTTAAAACATGTAGTTTCATGAACTTTATATAAAGGAACATAAAAAGTGTCTACTCAGACCAATAGAGCAATATTTTGATCAAATTATTGTGTCTTTTTTTTAGATTTTCAAAACATCTATACATAATTTGTTCTATTTTCCATTCTGCTGAATTAGAAAATTCCAACTCATAGCATTAGGGATGTTAGGAAGTAAGGCTGTATGAATAGTGACTTTTTAGTAAAATGTAGATGCAGATTTAGTTATTTTTATCTAAACAAAGTAAACTTGGAAAAGATGATACTTCAAATATTAGTGTGAACAAAATTAATATTCAAACTTTGGTTGCATTAGTATTTTTCTTTTTAAATTTGTCCAATCTTATGTCATTAATTTATCTCTGTAGATAATTTTAAAAATTTCTAAAAAATTGTGAAATTGACAAGTTCTTGAGCTATTTTGTAAATACCTTGATTTTAAGCTTAAAATTAAAAAAAGAAAATCTTTTAGCCAAGGAGTGAAATATTAAATCAATTCTAAATCCTGAATCCTTTGTTAAGACACACCACTTGAGCAACATACATTAAAATATAGAAATAGTCTTCACCCTCATCAGTATTACAAAGAAATGTATTGGTTTTAAAAAATTCTATTCTCTTATCAAAATTTTGTATGAATACATTTTTACTCAAAAGAGACAAACTGAATATTGATAGAGTCTTGAAATCTGTCCATTTGTTTTTCATGAACCAGAGAAGATTTGCCTCAGTCTCGAATCTTCTATCATGGATTTAGATCACTTAGCTCCTTCAAAGTTGTTGATCATCTTCTGTGCTCTCTGAATAAAATGGTCTTTGCATTAGCTTTTGGGAAAATTCTATTTTATCTCTAGCTAGTTCTTTTCATTGAAGGATATATAGTAGTGAAATAAACTTTTTAGTAAAATTAGTCCAACTGAAGTGAACAACAAATTACTCAAGTGCCACTCCAACTTTTAATACAGTGACAGTCATTATTTAGAGTGACTTCTAAAATCAGAGATTAGTATAGTGACTTTATGTTATATTTATACAGAAATATTTTAATCTTTTAATCTTATTTATATTATGTAGAGTTGCCTCTAAAACTCTGTTATTGGTGGCAATATAAAAGTTTACTGTCTTTCTGAAAATTAACTTGGAAGTATGTTTTAAAACCCTAAAGATATTTATTCTGGTTGAGAAGCAATTTTATCTAAGAATTTAATCAAAGTCTGTATCAGACATATAAAGAAAGATTTATATACAAGCATTGATTTAATATTACTAAAATGAAGTTAAATAAAATATGTTGATATGATAAAATATTCAACCATTAGCTATTATACAGAAATAGGTCATAATGATATGAGATAAAGGTTTCTAGAACAATGAAGAAGAGAATGAATATATGAAATTCCACATACTTAAATGCAGTATTATTGAAATAGATACATGTGTGTGTGTGTGTGTGTGCGCGCGCGCACGCACGTGTGTATGTCTAGGTGTATGGCTGGGTGTGTGTTTGATTGCTGTTTTTCTTCTTTCCACTGTTATGTAAAATTTCACAATGAATATAGCTTAAATTTATTATGTAAAAGAGTAACACTAAAAGTTATGCTACGTCAAGAAAAAACTTGCTGGTTTCAGAGCACATTGAAGATTAGAGAACAGTTTTGAAAACTGGGGAGTGTTGCCGGAGCCAGCCGGCTAAGATCGAACAGTTCCCGAGATAGAGGAGTGAGGATTGAGAAAAAAAGAGAGAGAGAGACAGAAGATAGAGTTGGGAGGGCTAACAGTGAATACTGCACCTCGAGTTTATTTAGCACAGCATATATATATATATATATATATATATATATATATATATATATATATATATATATATACCCTTGGAAGAGCATGAGAAGCAACACCCATACATATGCAAATGATTGCTGACCTTTACATAAGTTCTCTCAAAACATCCTTGTTCCTGTTTTCATCTCTTATTCCCTGGGGCAAGGAACATTCAACATTAAGCCAAACTTCCTCCTTTACTAACCAGCTATCCATTAAGCCAAACTTTCTCCTTCAGTAACAAGCTATCCATTACCTTGCAGGCAACTCCAACCCTGACTGCCGGGCATTCATCAAGAATGGCTCCCAACATCTCCCTCTTTTTAATTTATTATAAGCCATAGCCTTCTCAGCTATGGGGCAGATTGACTGTGCCTGTCTTAGGTGATCCTCTGCAAGGTATAAACCTTACCCATCATCGGCACATGAATTCCATCATTCATGCCCTGTCTTAGGTTGATTTCACCCAGGAGGAATCTTACCTGTCACTGGCTACCAGCTTCTGCCATTGGGAGGTTAAACTGTTGTTAAACTTGAGCCTGGAGCCTAACTCCGTGCACCTAGGTGCGGATTTTCATGAAGAAGCTGATGAAATATTCTAGCAATGGAGGAAGCAGGCACAAACCCAGAATTACACAAAATTACACAATTAGTAAGATTACAATTGTCACATGTCCAGTACATCTTTTCCAGGTTCAGTCCAATCTCCTGTTGTCCCAGTAGGGGTCCTCCAGACCAGTCGTTAATGTGGAAGGCAGGACAGTGGTGAAGTCCCAGCATCAGGGTTGTGGGGATCTTTTGGCGAGCAGAGATGTGTCTGTTGAGTTCCTTCACCAACCTGATCCACATAACCATCAGACATCCTGGCAGTGAGGATTGGCAGCCCCATTCCTCAGCCTGAATAGTTGAACCCAGGTTCTGTCTGCACTGTCATTCTGCCAAAGGATGGTGGACCCAGCAAACAGGTGTCATTCACCTTCACCATATTCTCTGGACCTTCCCATATGTATGGATGCAGGATAGGCAGATCAGGTACATATGTCCAATATACCTCTCCTTTCGCTGTCATAAGGTATGTCATCATCATCATCAGCATCAGGGGTAATCCCTGCAAACTGGACCAATCTCTCTGGAAGCCACCTGGCATTTTCAGCACCCTGTGGAAAAACACAAACATGCCCTTGTCCCCATATGAGTACCTGGTTGGGGCCATTCCATGAGCCCGTGAGGGGATCTTTCCACCTCACTTGAACATATGTATCCTGAGTCTTAGGATGCCAAATTCACTCTGTAGCAGATAATCCCTGAGCATCCAAAGTCAAAAAAATTTTTTTTAAATAAAAAGAACATGGTTTAAAAAGTTTTGTAGAGAAATAGAGTATAGCTTCCCCTTTTTTATTTTTAGCAATTGAATTTTCAGAGCACCATGAGCTCCTTCCACAATTCCCTGACCCTGTGGATTATAGGGGATACCAGTTTTATGAATGATAGAGAGCTGTGCACAGAAGTGTTGAAATGCTTGACTTGTATATCCAGAGCCATTGTTTGTTTTAATAACAGATGGCTGCCCTAGCACGGCAAAGCACCGAAGACAATGAGAAATAACATGTTTAGTGGCTTCACCAGCCTGAGCAGTGGCAATAAGAAACCCAGAATAAGTGTTAATAGTAACATGAACAAATTTTAGCCTTCCAAATTCTTTAACCTTCCTAAGATCTAGCAAAAGCCTCCAATTCCCTGATTTCTTTTTGATGACAAAAATAGGCAAATTCCAAGGTGAATTTAAGGGGACTATATGACTGCTGTCAAGTTGCTCCTGCACTAGCTGCACTGAGGCCTTAATTTTTTCCTCAGTTAGAGGCCACTGATCCACCCATACAGAATCCTCACTTTTCCAAGTAATTGGATTTGTATGGAGTGCAGGCTGGCCAGTGACCTCCTTTAAAAATACTCCAGGCCTGCTCTAGGAGGCCTCTGCATAGGTAGTATGGGCTCTTGTATTCCTTGTCCACCTGCACCCAATCCCTGATATGGCAACAACTTCCTGGGAAATAGAATTTAAGCTGGTTCTGCATAAAGCGGCTCAGCTGGTGGAGCGGAAGGCTTAGTTTCACTTTCTTCCACAACCACCAGGGTGTCCCCCGGATGATCTAACCACTTCTTTCCTATAAATCCTAAAAAAACTAAAAAGATTACCCATTTTTATTTATTTATTTATGTGTGTGTGTATACACACACACACACACACACACACACACACATATATATTTTTTAAACAAATTAAAAAAAAACTATTTACAAATGCACAAAAAGCCTAAAAAACTATTTACAAATGTACAAAAAGCATGCGGCTATTGCCATTACCTTTTTTCTTTCTTTTTTCTTTCCTTTTCTTTTTCTTTTTTTTCTTTCTTTCCCGGGGTTCTTCCTTTATTGATACCTTGTATTTACAACTCCCGATTAATCACCAATTATGGCCTGTATATACAACTCTTAGGGTCTCTATTTACAATTCCTGAGTAATCACTGCAATCCCTTACCTTACTTCTTGGCTAGCCTCTTCATCCTGTGGTGTCCTTCACTGAGTCCCTGTGCTCAAGTCCTTGTTCGGGTGCCACTTGCTGGAGCCAGTCAGCTAAGATCGAACAGTTCCCGAGAGGGGGAGTGAGGATTGAGAAAAAATGAGAAAGAGAAAGACAGAAGATAGAGTCGGGAGGGATAACAGTGAATACTGCGCCCCGAGTTTTTTTTAGCACAGCATATATATATATATATATATATATATATATATATATATATATATACATACATATACACACACACACCCTTGGAAGAGCAAGAGAAGCAACACCCACACATATGTAAATGATTGCTGACCTTTACATAAGTTCTCTCAAAACATCCTTGTTCTTGTTTTCTTCTCTTATTCCCTGAGGCAAGGAATATCTCTTATTCCCTGGGGCAAGGAACATTCAGCATTAAGTCAAACTTCCTCCTTCACTAAGGAGCTATCCATTAAGCCAAACTTCCTCCTTCAGTAACAAGCTATCCATTAACGAGCCCACCTGCTCTGCAAACTTCTAGCTTGCAGGCAACTCCAACCCTGTCTGCTGGCATTCATCAAGAATGGCTCCCAACAGAGTGTGTGGTTGGGATAGAATAGGAATAGGAGAGGGAAACATTTTCTAAAACATTAAAGCAGTGATATTGACAGAGATAGACTAACAAAGATATTATTATTTTTTGCTTTTCATTTTTTCAAAAGGCCTCTATATAACAAAGGTATTCAAAGGGTTGTAATTTAGGCATTTTTAATTTTATATATAAACTCATTATCCAAATTATTTTTAGAGTTAATTATCATTTGAACAATAAGCTGAAGTTTAAATAAGTGATGAACAACTGTTCGAGACTAAATAATTATTGTGGGCACATAAAATGTATTGCAATGGAGGCTTAATTTGCTTACCAAGGGAGGAAGAAAAACTGTGACTGTGGATATTAACTGAAGTTAGAAGGGAGTGAGGGAGCTGTTATTTAGAATGATGAGAGTTAAGTAATCAACTTTTAGACAGACATTCAGTGTCAGATGTGCTTGATACATTTTTTTGAGACTTTAACAAAATATAAACAAAATGCAAGAGCACTGCATCAATCAAGATTCTGCCATGTATGATTTGATGAAGAAATTGGCTGAAGCAATTACAAAGGCTAACAGAGTAAGTGGAATTTCTCAGGTACAAGATGAAGCTTTGGTCCAGAGACAGAAGGTCTTCTTAATCAGGAAAACTCGGTTCTGTTTTTAAAGCTGTTGAAATACTTGGATCAGGCCCACTAAGATTAGGGAGGACTTGAAGTCAGTTGATTCATAAGTACTGTGAAACATGAAATAGTGCACTTAAAAAGCAAGAAGAGAAGTAAAAAATTCTAATATTGACCTCTCTCATTTGAAGAAAATACACAAACCAAAACATTTTGCATATATCCAAACACCTTGAAAAATCACATTTCAACATGATAGGCTATGATTACAAACTCTTATCTCTAATAAACTGGTAAATCTTTCTTTATACAAAATCATGAGTTGATATCAAAATATCATCTTTTAGATAACCATATATATTTAGTTTATTTCTACATAGAAAAGTCATTATGCTTGGAGAAAAAGACAACACCAACCAAAAAAGTTGGAGTCATTGAAAAAGAAAAACATTTTAGGCTCTGTTATTAAAAAGTTGTGAATTCAACAGTTGTTAAGTGAAGTAAGTTTATATATATTTCATTAGTTCTAAATTTGAAGAAAGTATGTGAAACGTTTTATGTTATTAATCCAAGGGCAGAATCCTGAAAGGTAAACCTTTATTTAGTATTCCAAATCACAGAATCCAACAGTGAATTTCTGGTGGTGTTTACCATATCATTAAATAACTGTTCTGTTCTTAACAACTGGTAATGTAAATTTATCGTACACTATTTCGAGTGGTAGTAAGTTATGTCATTTCCCTTGCCTTTTATAGCATAGAGTCTTTCTAAGTATATATTGTGTATGTAAAGTTGCAGCAATTTAGACAACTATTAACTCATCTCAAGAAATTTACAAGAAAAATTGTAAGAAGTGTTTTCTTTTTTAACATGGTCATCATTGCTAAGAAAAGTACTCCAAAGAGTATTTTGTTAAAACTCTGAGGCAACATCATAGTATAACATTGACATGAATATAGTTCATTCATTTTAGCTACTTAAGTAGCAGTGTCTTGAAAATATATACAGTGCAGTTTTTGTGTGTGGGGGGAGTTTAGGAATGGGCTGCATACTATAAATTTGAGATAAAAATGCCCAGATATATGCATAAACAAATATTAATATCTCAGGATTCTGATTTTAAACTCTAAAAACATCAACCTGCAATTTCTGGATTACACTTTTGAGGCTATGGGGGCAAGCACACAAAAAACATATTCAGAAATGTTATATTTATATAACATTTTGCAACTTGGATGAGACTGAAAATAAAGTTTTACATTAATCAAAATAATTAGGTCTCAAAATGTAATCAATTTTGCAATTTTATTTCTTCTTAGACTGTAGAAAAAAACACCAGGTCAAGGAAATGTGAAAAATAATGAGTAAGGCCTATTAACTGAAATTCTGCAAAAGAGAAAGCAGCTATGAAGTGCAATGTAGATGCAGCAAAATAACTAATTAGACAGCCATCTGGCACCATTTAGATCAGGGCAAGCAGGCCTCCACCTCTTAATAGTCCTTTAAGGCATCATTCTCTTACTGCAGTGTGCTAATTGATAGTCTTATGAAGGCTCGAGTTAGAAGAGAAATGTTAAATTTTGCTCTGCATACTCTGATTAAGATGATTAGCAAAATACATTATAGGAAGATGTCAAACCAAATGATTAATGTTTACAAAAATTTTAATAATTATAATACTAAAATTATAAATACAAAATGCTTTTCTAAAAAATTATTTTTATCAGAAATATTACCTTTTTTTCCTCTTACATCCTCCTTCTTTATCTGCCTTGAAAGGTTCAATAACTTATGAAATGTCATGTCATACCAAACCATATTCCTAGGAAGAATTGTGAAAGACACAAGGTTTTTATTTTTTTAATGACTGGAGTTGTGGACGAGTCACCAAGGTAAAAGAAAAGTGGTAACAGGTCTGAAAATGACATTCATGTCTTGAACTAACTGGATTTTTGACAGAGCCCACCAAGATTCATGTATTATTCTTACTGTGTGAGATCCACCTTCCTTCTCCTACACAACTGCCCAACAAATCCCAGTTATCTCATAGATTTTGCTATTTTCTGCTGTATTCATCTGTCAGCCATTGTTTCATTACTGATTTTTCCAGCATCTCTGCCTCCTACTGTAATTGACTTCATAAGCAGGAGAGATGCTACTTTTTTCTTTTAAGAGTTGTCATAAGAAGAGTTTTAAACAAATGTTAAAGGAATGTCAAGCATGTGTATTTTTAAAATGCAAGAAAATTGTTTGGGCAATTATTATCTGTAATTATTAAATGAAGAGAAAACTCTAAACTGTGTAAAATATCTAGTCATTTTGGGGCAAAGTGTGCTTCTCTCCATGATGTATAAACTAACTTTTCTTTTCCCTAAAGTCCTTTGGGGACTATTTATCTGTGGCACTTGTCTGGCAGCCAGTTCTTTTGCTAGACTATGTGACTAACTTCCACATTCTTCCCAGAGGATTACACAGACAGGACATTTCTATCAGATTGCCATTCAGTAGATTTAGTTGCTTTAAAATGACTTGTGACCAGTAAAGTGTGGAAGTGGTCACTCCACAGGCTCTAAATCTTTGAAAGATTATTTTTAAAGCAAATCCTTTAAACTGCTATAAAATGAACTCTGTTATTTAGAATGATGGGAGAGAATAGTAGAAAAAGCCATAAAGATCACTTTTCTGATAAACTAATGGACTATGACTTATTCCCAAGCTAAGGATAATGTACCAATTTTGTCAAGGATAAAGCTTTAATCTAAGAAGTAAAGTACTAAGTGTATTCATTTTACTACAATTGAAAAACACAACAGAATTCAATCTCTAAAACATGTATTACTTATATACAATGTAAAAATTTCTACTAGATTTTTACATTGTATTTCTTAGTTCCTACGTTGTGTCTTTAGGTTTTGCATCTCCATTACATTTTCTCTGAAAATAGAGATAAATAACTAAGTACATGACTTACATATAAAATAAATTATTCTTACACCAAAATCTAATTTACTTATTATATTTGTAAAATAAAATATTGTAGCTCAAATTATTTTTATGTCAGAAAAGTGGTATACCTTTTCTAACTAGTTATATAGTAGATATTGTTTTCATCTTAATTTTGTTCCCTCCAGTTTATGAATTGGTCTATTTTAATATTTTGTAGTTTTCCCATTTCTAGTTTTTTTTTTCTAAAAAAAATGTTTCTATTTATATATGGATATATAGTAGCACTCTAGTTTTAAAACCTAGAGTGTAATGACTCATTTTGAGATATATGATATCTTTTAAATGCTATGCAATATTTAGTGTGTATGTTTTATTTCTGAGACGATGGCCTGTAGTTTCAAATTATTCATATCCCAGAACATATTGAGAACCCCTGCCACGTAAGCATTCATGATATATTCAGCATCTTTCAGTCACAGGGAAAAATAATTATTAGAGTCATTGATTCAAAGAATTCTGAAACAAAAATATAAGAAAGTTTGAATAATTTCAGTATTTTTGTGGACATCTCTTCATGAGCACAATTTCACTTTGCTGTTAAGTAATAATAAGTAGAACACTTATTTAGCCTTTTATGAGCTGAAATGTACCCCCGGAATTCATGTAATAAAGTCCTAATCTTTTGTAACTCAGAATGTGGCTGTACTTTGACATGGGCTTTTATAGAGGTTGTTAAGGTAAAATTAGATCAAGTGGGTGGGCCTAATCTAATATGAATGATGTTCTTTATAAGAAGAGAAGATTTGGACATAGACACAGAGGGAAGACAATATGAAGACACAGGAGAAAGGTGGCCAACTACAAGCCAAGGAGAGACTTCTTAAAGGAAACCAACCCTGCTGATACTTTGATCCAGGAATCAGGAGAAAATAAATTTCTATCATTTGGCCTCCCTAACAAATAAATGCAACCTGCATTTCTGAAATACTGTTTTCTAATATGTGCTGTGGAGAATAATCTGTCAATACTCAGTACGTTTTGCTCATCCACTCAATGTCAACAACCATTGTGCCAAAGCACATTGACAATACAATAGTGAGCTAGAAACATAGGCCCCTGCCTTATGGTGCTACATCTCAATATGGAATACTTATATGAAGTAGTCTCTACTCTTGTGCCACTTGGGATTTTGAGAGTTAATATTAAAAAAAATAGTTATAGCGACAATGAAATAAATCTATAACAATGCATTAAAATAAGAGGGTGGACAGACTTAAGCAAATGTAAATTTAGAATAAGCTTAACAAAATTAGAAAGGATTCAAAGAGTAAAAAAGACAGAACTGTATGGTGGATAATATATGGATAAATGGAAACGAGGAGAGGGCATTCAAAATAGGAAAAAAATCTGCAAACTGACTTAGAGAAAATAACAATATTAAGAAAAAAATTTGAAAAAAAAAACATCAAGAATAAGTTGTAAATCACTTGCATTAGTGTTCCTGAGTTTTAAACCAGCATATTTTTCTTATGTTTTTATTCACAAATCCCCCATAGGAATACTCGACTTGAGGCAATTCAAACTACTGACAGTGAGAGAATATACTTTGAATTCCATCTTTGCTCTTGTTCACTTTCTCTACATCTCATACTACCAATTGTTAAAGGTTCACCTATCATCCTAAATATGAATTTATTCCCATTATATTTAATGTTGATATGATCTCTCCTTGACAGCAAAGTGAAACAAATATCAAGTTTATTCATGAAATATAGTTACTTTGATAAGAAAACAAAAGTAGCTAAATTGTGTATCAAGTACAGAATGCTTAAATTCTGGAGTAATTGACCTATGTTTCTAAAGAGTAGCTATTCAGAGCAAGTAGGCCATGAGAAATAAATCTTTACTTCTTATTTCACTGTGAAGCTAGGCAAAATCACTTTAGAACACAACCATGGTTAAATAAAGTGTTTTTTAGAACATAAGTTGTTTTAAGTTAGATTCTTAGTGTGGCAAGTAACAAAAAGTAATTTGAACATAAGTAATATCAGTGGATTTACTATAAACTTGATATATGTTTCAAAGATTATAGCAGCAGGAAAATGGCTAGCCCTCAGAAAAATCTTTAGCCAGAACTTAGAAAGCTGATAGGACCTGCTATTTCTCACATCCATTTCTCTCTGGTGTCTGCTTCATTCTTCTTTCTGTAGACAAGATTTCTATGCTTTCTAATTCTTTTGGTAGATAAATCTACCTCCTCTTAACAGCTGGGAATGCTTTCAATTCTTGACTGCTTACAAACAGGCCTTTATTAGCCATGTTGGGTCAATAGTCAAATCTGGAACAACACAAATAGCCTGGGGATACGATGACAATTACACAAAAAGTTGTAGAACATTCACCACATCCAACTTTGTCTTCATTTGGATTTGTATAAGTGTGTGGGGGAGGGAGAGGACAGTTTCTATGACAGAAGTAATAAAGTGACATAACATTTCAGTAGGTGTCTAATAAAGCATTTTTTGTGTGTATCTTTTGATTATTCTTTTGAAATACTGGATTGTACTTTTAAGACTTAAAATGTTCTGCCTCAGATTATTGATTTTTACTTTTATGAGTTTATGCTTTATTTCTTTATCATTGCTGAGCACCCTTGTTTTTTTTTTTTTTTACTGTCTTGATTATTATATACTACCTCCTTCACTCTAGTTTATTGGGCTCAATAATTCCCTGAACAATCTTAGAGGATATTTACTTTTCAACACATAAAGATGCACAGATGCACACAGACACACAGACATACACACATTCGTACACTCATTTTGATTATCTAATTCTCATTTTTTTTCTCTTTACTTTTGGCTAGTCTTGCTTATGTATATCTAACTCTACAACTCATATTCATGTCAGTGTGTTTTCTTGATGCATTCTTATTGTTTCTCCTACATCATAACTCAATTTAAATGGCTCTTGTGTAGGTTGGTCAAATTTCAATATTTGGATCATTTGCTTATTGTAATTAACTGTGATGTAATTTTACTGTAGCTGTGGCAGATTTTTTGTTTGTTTATTTTGTTTGTTTTAATCTACCCCTCACTTGGCTGGATATTAAGACTCAGTAGTTTCTCCAATGTGGTTCTATTCTGGGACTGCTATGATGTTTGAAAATATCTTGAAGTTTCCTTATACTTGAGAGACAATTTGACCAGGTATAATTTCTTGGATCACATTATTTTTTCAAAGACAGACATATATTGTTTTATTTTCTTTCAGCTTTTTTCTGTTGCCTTGAAGAAGTCATAGGGGGACCACTATTGCCTTCTTTTCAGTGGTAAGTTCTACATTAAGGAAACAGTCCTTAATATTGATATTAAATAATTATTGAGATTCAATAATTTATAAGAATGTGTTAATCAGTATATTTTTATTTATTTATGTATTATAACATATATTTATTATATAGTTAATATATGTTTCTATATACATGTATACGAATATTGTTGCTAAATATATGAGAAAATATTAAGTAGCTTTTTTCTTATATTTTAAACTAAATAAATGTCAGTGGAGTAAAAGTTGTATGTATTAAAAGACAATATAGGAAAATGTTTTAATTCTCCAGCTTATAACACATTTTTAACTCTTACAAAAACCTACTCCATCCTACACTTTGCTCAGGGAATACAAATTAATGTCCCTCAGAGCAACTTGTAACATGAACTCTAAAGTCTGATTTAGCTTTAGAAGCCTATGAAACTTTCTCATGCATTGATAGAAAAACAAAAATAATGTATTTAAGTGATATTTTCTTACTAAGGACATGGATATTGATAAATCATTTTTTTCTGTACATAATTTTTTCTATACATAAGTTGAAAGTGATAATTAAAATTAAGATAAATTGGTAAATTAGTGAAAATTGAAGAAAGTACACAATAGTAATTTCAAACTAATATGCCTTTGAATATTACATTTTATATTTTTATAAAAGTATGTATGTTCAATTTAAAATTCCAGATTATTAAATATAACATTTCTATTTTTATTTAATGGTACTCAATTATAATTTCTATATTTTAAATAAAATTCATTTTCATATGTTACATGAAATTGCAAGAGAAAAACATAAATGTATTTATATTTTGAATCTTTTTAAAGAAAAGCATGTTGTAGGTTGTTTTATGATCTCTCTGAATTAGAATCTAATAAGATCATTATTTTGTCAAACACATCTAAATGCATGTGCTTTTCTTCCTTTATGTTAGAACTTTAAATAAATTATTTTTTTCTTTAAGTTTTAATTAAAAGTTAAACTCAAGGTTGAACTAATGGCAGAATTATGAGCTTTAAACATGTAATTTTATTGAATTTGAGCAAGATTAAGTAATTAAAAATAATAAATGAAAGAGTAGAAAATTTTGATATAAACAAAGAAAATTAATTTTTTATTAGAGGCCTAAAAGAACTAATAATGCTTTTTCTTAAGTGTTTAAGTACTGTTGAATATGAGAATAGATTTTTGGGTAGAGCTGAAGTTAGTCATTTGGCAAAAAATAACATTGTAAGATGAGGTAAGCTACACAAATGTGATATAATCCTATGATAAATTATTTATATCATAGCTGTATCAGGAAGAAACATCCTGATATATTCAGTGAAAGATAAAAGAAGAGGATTAATAATAGTATATGGTCTTAAGGTACATTATTCAGTACAATACACCTTTCTACTAAAAATGCTGTATTTTTATGCTTCAACTTTACACTTACCAAATGCCAAACTTGACTTCTGACATAAAAAACAACTCTTATCTACTTAAGTCCTTGCTTTGTTAACATCTTTCTCCATTAACATTTATTTACTTTGGAATACAAATAATCATATTGCAACATAAGCACTTTTACAATTTCTGCTTAGGGAAATTTTGAGAAAGAGCACATTTACATAGCCTAAGAGGCATGTATGTCTATAGTGTATGTCTATAAGCAGGTCACACATTGAGTTCAGTATTACTTTACTATTCTGTTCAAAGGGAATTTTCCAGAGGCTTAATATATGCACAATACAGATACAGAGGCAGGGAGAGGGGAATGAGTATAAATGATTAGATATCTGGAAAAGAAAATTAGTCAGTTCCTAGAGGGAGTAAGCCCCTTCTTGTCACGTTTCTAATCTGTGCTTAAATCACATCTGTCAGGTTTTCTAACTAGAATTCCTTATTTAATGGCTACTGTTATCAGTAAAAAAAAAAAAAAAGCTCACTGCCTTTGAAAAAATTAATGGGCTGTATTTCTTGGAGTAGCTTTAGATTTACATAAAACATTAAACAGAAAATATAGAGTTCTTATATACAATTTGTTTCATCCTGTACTGGTATGCTACATTTGGTAATATTGATGAAACCATATTGATAATGTTTCTAACTAAAGTCCATAGCTTACATTAGAATCACTTCCTGTGTTAGATAGTTCTATGGTTTTTGTCATTTTATCTACCACTCTAGTATTATATTCTTTCACAGAATAAAAATCTTCTGTGTACATCTGATCTATTCCTCCCTCTCCTGTGCCACCCTCAACCCCTGGTAATCACTAATCTTTTCATGCTATAGTTTTGCCAAAAGTATTTCTTCATGAGTGTTATCTTGCTTTTCAGTTTAAATACTACAGAGGTGTTAGATATTTAATAAGTTTAACCAGGAAAGCACACATGGAAGCGGAACCCATATGTTTTTCATACAAGACCACTCATAGTATGAACATTTAAAAAAATAAATTCAGAGAAATAACATGGAGCAGGGGGCTGTGAAATAAAAATTTTCATAGCTAGAAAATTTTTAGGTATCCAGAATTGAAGGTAAAGAGAGATTTCCTATAATTCCATTAAATTGTCATGACACGTAACAGGTAACCTACCTACGTGAAAAAGAAGTATTATTAAAGTCACTAGTGCTTACCATTTTTCTACTGTCAACACTACAAGCTTGATCATCAGTTATTTATTTACCAAAAAAAAAATTTAAGGTATTGCTTAAATTGAAATGTTGCAAAGACAAAGGAATGTTTCACTGAAAAATGACTAAATTTATATTACCTAATTCAAACTAATAAGTATTATCTATATTATCAATGTAATCATAATTATGTACAATGAATTATATTTTGTAAATAATGGGTTTCTGGCTTTTGAAATTTTTCTCACTAAGATAGTGTTGAAAACTTAGTCATCAGATGATAACTAAGAGAAGTATTGCTGTATTAGTTAAAGCTAGATTCCACTAATATTTTTCAAATTCTGAGATTATTTTCTGCATGTACTCTGTAATTATTTTATCTAACTTGGTCAGAGTTGGAATGTTGCTTCCTTCTATGAGTGTCTTCCAGGACATACATCTTTTAGAGTAGTGGATGTACATGTGCTTTTAGAAATGAGAACTTGCACTGACCATGTGGGTTACCATGGCATGGTCTCCATGGAGATAATCTAGATATTTTCCAGCCCTTCAATGCTTCTAAAGCTACAGTGAGCTTCAGGCAGTTGTTTCTTTAGGGTACTCATTATACACATTTTAGTTGTCACAAGTGACTTTAGTGTTTCTTATGACCTTCATATTTCCAAAGGATTTTCATCAATTAATCTCTAATTATTGGCTGATGTTTAACCTCAAGATTGCTAGACCTGTTGTCTGATCAATATATCAACCAGGCAAGATCAGGATAGTACATTGACTGGAAGCATTTTCATGTGAAAGATTCCAGCTCATGAGCTTGTAATATCAGCTACTATACATTTGGCATACCAAGTTTTGTTGCCTCTGAGAATATAATAATACCGAAAATGTAAAGAAAATATGAATAGTAATATACTATAGTTATTTTTGGAAAAATATTTTGGAAAAGTATCTTTTAAATACTCTGTCTTTGTTGGGTGGCATTAAGTGAAGTATATGTAAATCTGACAATGATCTTGCCCAAAAATATCTGAAGTATAGAAATTTTATGAGTCATACTATCAAATTTGCTTTCCTTCAAAATACTCAGCAAAAGCCCTACCACTTAACTACACTGCAGTGAGCCTCTTTCTTTTGGGGCAACATTATGGATCACTGTTAATCTCTTTTGCTGTAGCATTCAGGAATTTACTTACAGTCAAGCTGCAGAGCTTATAAATGCATGTAAATAACAGAACATTACATGAAGCCTTGTTTTCATTTTATACATGATTAGAAGAATCAGAATTTTTCTCATGTAGGAGACTAGATATTTAGAGTTATTTGATTCAGTTTAGTGATGAGAGAAAAAAAGAATCAACAGAGATCAAGTTATTCTATAAAAACAATGGTAATGCTAATAATAACAATAATTATAATAATAACTACCATACATATAATGATACACATCAAACAATAATACATTTTTACTGAGTGCCAGGTTCTTCTTTTTAACTTCATTTAGTTCTCATATTATCTTCTGAAGCTTGACATATTTACTCCCATTTTAAAACAGAGGGTCTTAAGACTTTGAAATGTTTAATCTTTTGTCCAAGAACATGTGGTTACAAAAAAGTAAAGCAAAACCAAAACTGAAGTTTATATTACTCCAAATTTCACACCCTTACTCTCTTTCATAAGCTATATTATTTTAAAATACCAAATTTATAGAAAAAATTTACATAGGTGCCTTTGGATAGCAAATGTTTTTTGCATCATTTTCATGTACCCTTAAAGATATACAATACATAATTGAAAATATAGTTATAATTTATTACATATAAATAGTATTAATTTATAATATTTGGACATATCTAATACCTCTATTCTATACATAGCCTTTTCAACTTATATAAAATTATACGTAGTCATCTTAGAATATTTCAGAAGTGAAACTTTACTAAGAAAAAATTTTAATCATTCAATCATTCTACCTAGTAGTTTCCTGATGATGAATATTTTGCTGAATATTTTACAAGTTTGTACTCATAAAAGTACATATCCCAAAGAAATATATAACCATTCCATTTAATATATTTTACAGAAATGGTATCCTGCCTAAATTTTCTATTGAATATTATGTCACGAGACTTAAATAAACATAAGATAAATCATATTGTAATTAAATATTATTTATGTCATAATTTACTGCCCTGCTAGATTATGTTTTCAAACAACATGCTTTTCATAAAATATTAGAAAACTCTCTTCTAAAATCAAAAGCAAGATAAGGATAAAAACTTTCACTGATAATATAAAATGTATTTTGGGAAGAAAGAAATTAAACAGCCATTATTAATAGTTAATATGACACTCTACATAGATATCCAAGGGAGAAAAATGAAAAGATTCTAGAATTAATGAGGGGTCAGCTGCATATTATGTTAAAATTTTTAATTAAATATTTATTATAAGAAGTCATAGGAATATATTGGAATAATTTATTTGTAACTACTATAAAAACTGTGAAATACCAAAGTGTAAATCTGAGAACTGCATTTCACTTCTAAAATTATATTCTTTAGTAGCATACAGAAAACCACTAACTAAGAAAATGAGGACAATAGAATACAATAGCATATTAATGAATAAAAAAAATCAATACTAAAAAATTCTAAATATAATCTATATGCTTTATACAATTGTAATTATAATACAAAAGAAACCTTTAGAGAATTTGATAAATTGTAAACTCAACTGTAAAAAAAATAATGATCTCTTTAATAAATTGTGTGGATAAAAATGATAATGTAGTTGAAAGAAATACATTCCTACTTCACATTGCATTAACCAAGAATTTAAGATGGAGAATAATTTTTATAATCTTAAAAGAATAATTAATGTTTGTGATTTTAAGTAGCAGGGTAAAATATACAAAAGACATATAAAAATGTCTGTATTTACCTAAAAAATGGTCTTTATTACAAAATAAACTACAAATGTGTTTATAAGGCAAATTGCAGATCCAAGAATATATTTGCAACACATGCATAAGAAAAAGAGTTTACATTCTGAATAAGAGCTCATCAAAATGATAAGGAGAATACAAACTAAAAAATAGAATACTAGACAAATAATTTGAATAATTTATAGTGTTTTAAAAGTGCTTAACCTTCCTACTAATAAGAAAAATTTTTTTAAATGAATATCAATTTTTTACCCACCAATTAGAACTATTACATTGATTGATAACATCAAATATTACTGAGGGTGTAAAATAACACATCTTCTCATACTTATAAGTGGATGTATAAATTTGTTAAACAATTGGAGACAGTGTATTATTAAATATCAACACTATATTTGTATACCCTTTGATTCAGCATTTCTATAAAGTTATTTTGCAAAAATAAACTTGATATGAACATAGCATTCAGTACAATGCAACTATTAATAAAAAATGAAATAAAAAATATCAGATTTGTATGGAATCACAAAAGACATCAAATACCAAAACAGTCCTAAAGAAAAAGAAAAAGGATGGAGGTATCACACTGCTTGACTTTAAATTATTCTAAAAGCAACAGTAATCAAAATGGCATGGCAATGGCAGAAAAACAGACACTCAGATCAATGAAACAGATAGAGAGTCTCGAAATAAACCTACATATATATGAGCAAATACTTCTTGACCAAGGAAGCAAAAACACGCAATGGAGAAAAAAATGCCTTTTTAATAAATGACTCTGGGAAAATTGAAAAGTCACATGCAAAAGAATAAAACCAGACTACTATCTGTCACTATACACCAAAATTACCTAAAAATGCATCAAAGACCTAAATATAAAACCTGAAACAATAAATTGCATAGAAGAGAACACAGGTACTAAACTCATGGACCTTGGTTTTAGAGAGGATTTTATGAATTTGACCTTAAAGGCAAGGGAAGTAAAAGCAACACTAGAGGAATGGGACTGTATCAAACTAAAAAGCTTCAACACAACAAAAGAAAGCATCAATGAAACAGGCAACCAACTGAATGGGAGAAGATATTTGCAAACAACATTTCCAATAAGGGGCTAATATCCAAAATATATAAAGAATGGATACAACTCAACAACAAAAAAACAATCTAATTAAAAAATGGGCAGAGTACCTCTCAGACACTTCTCCCAAAAGACATACAAACATCCAACAGACATATAAAAAGATGTTCAACTTCATTAGCTATAGGGAAATGCAAATAAAAACCACAATGAGATACCTCTTTATACCTGTTAGAATAGCTATCATCAAGGAATAACAAGTGTTGGAGAGGTTGTAGGGAAAAAGGAACCCTCATTCACTGCTGGTCAGAATGTGAATTGGGACAGCTACTATGGAAAACAGCATGGAAGTTCCTCAAAAAATTAAGAATAAAATTACCATACAATCCATTGTCTACCCCAAAAATTTGAAAACATTTGTTGGTGAAAATATATGTACCCTGATATTTAATATTTTAATAGTATGTACCATTTATAAAATAAATGGGAAACAAAAACTCTAAAACTTTTATATAATGTTTAGATTGAGGAATAAAATGATATATTTTTATTTTATCTTTTGCAAGTTAGAAAAAATTATATACTATTGTATCTCTCTGGAGACTCTCCTCTATATTTTAAAATATCCTTAATAAAAAATGCTTCTTTTCCTTCCTTGGCTTACCGTTAGTGAGTTGCTTTAGGTTATATTACTTTAATAATGATTTTCATTTCTTTTGTAGCCAAGTATGTTCATGCTCAATAATATTTAACTAATGTTAATGATCACTATGATTTTTTAAATTTGTATTTTATATTGTAAAGTATAAAGTACTTTAAAATTTTTTTTTGATTTATTTCTCATTGGCTATAGTACATCTTTAAATCATTTTTTTCAAAAGTAGCTCATCTCATTTCTTGAAGCATACCCTATTTAAACCACTCATCTTATGCCAAATAGAAAACTTGAATTAGTATAGTTTTTTTAGTCATGATTTTTAAATTAAATCTTATACCATTTATTGTTAAAGAAAATAAGTAATATTAGTCTTCAAAATATTTATTTAAAGCTTAAACTATTTTTTCATGTCTGTTGGTTTGAATTATATTTTGTCTTTAAATTTATTGTAAATCATAGAATTTACAAGCAAGGTAATATTTATTATATACTATAACCTGACAAATGGCTATGCAAGCGAGAGTTATTATCTTATAAATTCTTCCAGACATTCTTTAAGTATTATAATAAATAAATATATTTTAATTTATTTCTTTTGGAATGTAGTAAATTTTAAATGTAAATACTCATACTTTAAGTTTAGATAATTTTTCTATTGCTTTGAATATTGTTACTATCTCAAATTTTAAAATGTATTTCTCCAGAACAATGTAATGATAGGTTAAACATCCAGTCTCTATTCTTTATATCTCTCATCTTTTTTCACATCCTTTGTGACTCCTTTGTTTTACTATATATTTTAGGACATCTTATTTGTTCTATACATTACTGATGGTATTTTCTACAACAACAAAAAAACACGTTTTTGTATTTTCTTCATTATACATTTAAAACGAGTAATTGCTTTATAAGTTTTTCAATCAATTCTTATCATATTTATCTCTCATTTCATTTTATTCTGTGGTATTTTCTATTTACTTTTCTCCATTTTATCTTTTCTGTTCCATTCAGCTTCAGTTTCATACATATCTTTCTACTAGGATACTTGTTTCTTAAACTTCCTTCTATTTAATTTGAGAAAAACTTTAAGGATTTCTACTCTACATTCGAACTTGTAATATAAAGTTTACTTCCATGTATTGTGCAGTATTTTTCTTTGGTTCCTTTCTTTCTGTTATCATAAAATGAGTAGAATTCTAAAGTGCTTTAATGGCTGCTAGTAGACAGGTACATGATACCTGATGGCCTTTCTCTGTACACTTGATGTGGCTGAACTTTTCCCTTTTGCCTGAATGGTGTTAAAGTCTATAGTTGTCAACCCTGTGTTCATTGTCTGAGTTCATTTAGTTTGACTCTGCTAATGTTAGATGAGGATGTCTTCTAACACTGTTGCATTACTGTGGCATTTGAAAAAAAAATCAAGAACATAAACCATTGCAATCTGTAGTTTACTCTCAGAACTATTTCCCCAAGTTTATGTTTGTACTTTAATTATGGGGATTTTAATACCTATGTGAAATATCTTACTGTTAGTTCTATGCCTCTACTTTTGTATTAAGCCCCAGATTCATTTCATACCATACTAGATGTCCTGTTCTTCAGTTTGTTATATAAAGTTCTGATAGCAAAGAGGGTAGATATTGCTATGACTACTAGAAAATGCAGCACCCATACCAGAAAAAAAAGACAGCTATAAGATTTTCCCACAGGGCTGTAGAAAGTGAAGTTAGAGAAATTGTTCTCCTAATCTACTTTCATACCAGGATGTTTGCTTTATGCCATGCCATACAGCTCAGTGAGTGATCAATTGCTTCTTTCAGTCAAGTTTCTATGTTCCTCTATTAAGTAAATTTTCTTCTTCCAGATGGATGCAAAGATTTGATCTGTCTCAACCAAAGATTGCATTAGCGATTTTTTTTCTTTTACTCTGACTTCATAGATTCCATTTGAGGTTAGAAAGAGCTGTATCAGATGCTATTTTTGAAACAAATTATACTTTCTAAGCATAATTTAACATTACTGGAAAAGGCTTACTTTTTGAGAAAAGATTAAGGGAAATATATGTTGTCAACCTATTTGTAAATTATGGATTGTAATAGACATGCATGTAAAATGCCACAGTTTCTATTTTAGATTAAAAAATTAAAGTCTGTTGTGATATTTCTATTTTTTGTATAATTTTTATGTCTTTCTTAAAGAAAAGTATGGCATAAATACGAATGTGGAATTTAGTTTTAGAAATTGTGTCTATGAAAACTGAAATAAACACTTATATGCCTTGTGTTTATTTGACTTACATGACAGTTATTGACAGAAGTTGTTCCGCATTTATAGAATTCAAATATTATTCCTCTATTGGCAGCTCCAAATGCATAATCTTGGTCTGAACTTCTGCCCTAACTTTCTGGGTTATGACCCTGACATAGAGAATGATGCTTACCATTGCTGCTGTTGTGGGGGTAATATATAAAGACTTTAAAATGCTTAAAGTGAAGAAAATGGAAATTGAGGGATTCTTTAATGACCTACAGAAGGCAGCCAAGTATATTTGAAATGGTTTATGAACGCCACAATGTGAATGTGTAAAAGGATTATACTGATCACAAATTTTAATGATTTTAGAACTGTATGGTTTTTTAACAATGCAACAATAATTTGTAGTATTGATAGACAACATCTTGTTTACATTAATTTCTGTCATATCTAGTCATAAAACTTATGATCCTAAGTCACTTCACTTAGGAATGCTCCAGAACACATACACATTTGTAGTTTTAATACCTACTGGCTTATGCTCTCCTTGCACAGTCTGAGATTAGTTAAAGCTATATATATATATATATATATATATATATATATATATATATATATATATATATATATATTCCTGTATAGTTTACATCTAAGTCTAAGAATATCATAAAATACCAGTTTTCATCAGATGTAGAAATAATTTCATTTCATTCAGAGTCTGAGGTTTCTACTTTTAAACTGGGAAGGAGCCAGACTTGTTGGAAGGAGCCAAGGCATCTTCCTGAGCTTCTAACTTATTAATAGAGACACATATGATTGGAACACAAAAATTAAGCTAGGGCAGGATGGGAATAAACATGCTTGCTTTGGACTGAGAAAACAAACACATATATCAAAATGATAAAATATTGGTGAGGCATGTTTTCTGTCATGGGGATGTAACAATTGCTTCTGAGCTGGGAATACTGGGTAGCTGAAATATAAAATCATCTTTTAAAGAGGAGTGCATAACAGAAATTCATAGCTTGTGGAATATCAAGATGACAGATAGGTAAGTAGATAGATAGCTAGGTAGATAAAGATGATAAAGATGATAGGTAAAGATTAGAAATAGAGATAGAAATATATATATATATATTGAGTATTTTTGAGGAGACAATATTAGTAAAGGAAATAAAAAAGGGAGAAAGGAGAAATATCAGGAGACTGGTGTTAGAAAAGTGAAGATGAATACAAGAAAAAAAATTATTTACCTTGGATTTATCTACTCAGAGGTCAAATAATCACAGAGATAGATTTCTGGAAATGTGGATTCGAAAATCAGGACAAGATTAAAGAGTACATTCAAGGTAAAGATACATAAACATTACAAGTATAAAACATTTTAGAAGAGGAGAATGAGAAGTTTAATATGTAAATATGTAAACTTTATAGTGTCAAATAAATATATAATTGTTAGAACAACTGAGAAATAAGCAAGTTTTTGATAATGCAATATACTGCACAAAATATTACACTCTTTATAAGCTAACTGGAAGTTTTCAGAAAAGAATAAGCTATTGATAATGCAGGAGAAAAAAATAAGAAAAAATCTTTTCTTGAGAAAGATCTAAGGAGTATACAGAACATGCTCTTTGATGAGAGAAAGAACTCTTCCTGGCTCATATACAAAAAATAAAAGAGGCCATAGATATCCAAGCATTTTTAAGAAACACAATAGAAGTATCTATAGTCTGGAGATGCAGAAAGAACAAATTGTTCAGTTTGGAAATGAGAAATATGAGAAAATTTAAAGAAATTAAGAAGTAAGGGAAAATAGAAGAGTATTATAACAGGATATTTATTAATCACTATTATGATTACAGTTTTTGGAATGATATGATGAATGTAAGAAAATAATGGATAAGGAAGATTAGGACATTTGTACTATTAATCAAAAATTGATTGTCATTCACAGGTAGCCCAATAAGATCTTTCTCAGAGACTGTGAAAGAGAGCACAAGATTCTGGTGATCCTATGTAAGAAAATCTTTTCCTTTACATAACTAGTTGAAAGCTTGTTATCAGCACAGACTAATTGTAACCTTCTCCAAACCCAGGTCTCATTAAGGGCAAGGGGGCTTATCTTCTATAGATTTTGTATTGAATAAATATAATTTTAAGCAAGCTGAACAAATATAAAAATTTAAATATTTTGGAATTGGAAAATTGGAATAAAGAAATATTGTCTTATTAAATGTGGCACCATTAATTGAAACACTCTTATTGGTGTCTGTATTCTATACTATGTATGTACTTTCATAATTATTTAGTTTTTACTTAGTTGAAATATAATTTTTCTTTACAAAAATGGAGATGTTAATAAAACAAAGTTAATATAAATTTAGAAATCAGTCCTGAATTGTTCATCTTTTGTAAATTTCATGTTAACTGATAAAATATGTCAAACTTTCAGAGATTCAGGAATGTGAAATTGCTTCCCTAAGCCACTCTGATTCACATTTTAATTATGAAAATTAATTCCAAATGATTAATTCATGCTGATACATAAGAATCAGTAAGAAGTATATTATTAAGTGCTTTCAAGTATTAGGACAAGTTAGCTGTAATTTTTTTGACTTTTCCAGAAGCATATCTTTAAGCTTAAATGGCTATTGTTTTTTATTTCAAGTGCTTACAGAGGCAGTCATCTCTAAGTGAAATACACACATGCACACACACTACATACACATACTACTACTACACACACACACACACACACACACACACACACATACTTATTACAAGCCAGATAAACAACATAATATATTGACATTTTAAGCTCAACTGCCTAATATATTCCATATACATTATTCCTCCTCATTTTCTTTTGCTTATTATTTCAAAAGGGAAGATCCAAGATTTTTCACCTTCAACGTTTTACTTTCAACCTAATATAAAGTTTTAAACATATTTCAATCATTTTAAAAAAATACTGAATTTAGTTTCTTAAGCACAATAGAGTACTTGCATAAGAATAAAAAGTAATCAAAATATATTAGATAATAATACAAAATTGATACACAATAGTGCATTATCATTCTATTTTTATCAATAGTTAATATAGATGATCAAAGAATAATGACTTTAAATTTCAGTTCTATAGAAAAACAAATGATTTCATTTAAATCATCAAAATGCACAGGTCTTTTTAAGGAATAAATTTCAGCAGATTGTCATGAAAACTGTCAAATGCATTTGCTATGTCAGGGTTGTTGCAGTAAGGTGGTTGGTGCATAAAAATCAATTGTGCTTTTTACTAAATATTGCTTAGGAGTCTATTGACTCCTACTGGAACAGTGAAAAAAAATTTAAAAACATGATTTTCTAGGTTTCTATAATGGTCCCATATAAACCAACTTGCGACAGTGGGAAAAGTACTTTAAATACTTTGCTTTAATATTCTTAAAATAAAGACAAAAATATTCTCACAGTTTTTTGTGAGAAAAAATATATCAAGAAATCTAAGCAAAATTATAAAATATAAAAAGGAGTAAAGTTTCATTTATGTGACATATATGTATTTATTCCTTCTATACCTATTTTTATTTGTTACTATTTTACATTAGCCTCTAAATCCTCCATTTGAACACTATTAAAAATGACAGCATCTAATGATAAGGTTGACATAACGTTTTGACAAAAGATACTATGCTTCCACTCACCTAAATCACAACATTTAATGTGCGAGTAGGACTTTACTACTTTACTAATTAGTTTAAGTAAGCAACTGCAGTTGACAATTATATTGTTTTCGTATATTAGAATGATGACTTTTCTCAAAAAACTGTTAAGCTTTTTATTTGTAAGCCATAAAGTATGTACCTAAAATTGGTTTGTATTCATCACAGATATATGACTTGAAATAATTGTTTTAAAGAAATATAAAATTGAAGCATATAAAATTATGACTTTATCTCAGAAGCAAATTCTGAAGACTTAAAAGCTACAAATCCTGTCAAGTAGTAAATCATGGACTCCAAAGAAGAGAAACAAAATCTTATTCCTGTTATTTATAATTTAATATTAGAGATATGTGATTGATTTTTTCCATTAGGCTATAATTTAGAAGAAATAATATGGAATTTATATACATTTGACATTAATGGAAAGGGGAAAAAATAGACAGCCGCCTTCAAATTATAGCTCATGTTCTTCTCAAATAAAATCTGAATAATTAGGTTTCATATACTATTATTCCACATAAAACTCTTAGAAAATCCATCTCCTTCAAAATCTATTTGTTATATATTTTTTTCATTAATTTTTAAGGATTGAGTAAAATACAAGATGTTACTAATGGGAGTGAAAACATGATTTGGAAGTTTATGTAAAAATATTTTAAGGTTGCCTCACCAACTCCAATCTAATTTAAATGGTAGTAATATTTTTCAGAGCTTTCTCTGTGCCTCATGCAATTTTCATCTCATGTTATTAGAGACATCCCTGACATTTTGAGCACATACTTACACAGAGTACTTAATTCTGATGTGTCCCTGCCCAAAGTTTTCATATCAAATTGAATTTGGATTTTAATAAGAGTCACATTTCTACTAGGGTTAATTTTTTTTATTGGAAAAGAGCATTACATTTATTAGACCAGTTAGGAAATGTTAAATCATTCTAAAGTACTGTGTACTTCCAATGAGGCATCTCTTTAGTGTAATAACTTACTAAATAGAGTTTTAGTAATATGAATTGGCTGATGTTGTTTCTAAGCGGCTTGCTTATCTGAGTTGTTACTCAGATCAAATCAGAAATATAGAAGATATGGTTTTTAAAAAATCTTAAATATGTTTTCTACAGTAGTGTTATCTCAGAAAATGACAATGACCTTGACATAGCAGGAAAATTGATCCAAAATCTAAAAACGTAGTTTCCTCATGATATTTTCTTTTCTCTTTCCACAAGGATAATATAGCTCAACTGATTTTGGTAAATTATGAAAAACACTCTGTGGCTAGTCTGTTGGCTTGAATAAATGTCATCGGGGACCTCCATAGATCTTCCATTAGTGCCTATCAAGGGCAAGTCAGAGTCTGAATTTCTAATATTCTTAACGCACAAACTTTGGCTAAACTATGGGCTATATAGTCTTAATACCTATAAATAACAATTGTTATCATAGATTCTAATCATGACATCCTTCATATATTGGAAATTTTGATGGATTTTTGGCAGTAAAACTTTTCATGACTTTTTAACCCTTCAAGATCTTTAAAGAATTTTACATCATTAAACGATATCCAAAGAGGTAATTGCAGAATTTATCATTGGGGAAGCATCTGACATCTCCTAAGACATGGATTATTTGGTAAAATAGATTTGGAAAATGAGATTTAAGTTAAATACATAAATGAGGTGTCATGAGAGTATGAGTAGCTTCTCTGTGAAATTGGTGAAAATAAAAAAAAAAAAAACTGAAGTTTCTGGAAATACCCTAAGAGCCTATACCTAGTGAAGAAACATTTATTCAATAAAATCTACTAAAACCTGGTTAAGACCTAAGAAATTCTGTGGAATTTGAGTGAATACCTGTACCCTCCATTCTTGTCCCAGTGGGGTGGAAATTCCACTTTGGAGAGAGACAGGTAAGAACATAAGTGCCCCACCTCTGTCCCCAGGTCTTGGCTGGAGGTGGTCTTGCTGGGATGAGAAAGGCACAAACATTTCATGCCCTATTCATAGCTTTTTGTTGCTAAGTTTAAGGTCTACATGAGTGCCGAAGAGAAACAGGGGCTTCATTCTTCCCCAGAGTCCCCAGTCATTGGACACAGGCTCTAACTTAAGGGCAGTGTCACTGAGAATATGGGGGCAGGGGGCATTTTTCTTTGCCTTGGCTTGTGGATTGGGAGTTTGGCACTCTGAGAGGTAAGCAGGAGAGACCCAACGCAGTCACACCACCAACCACGGAGCACTGAGCTCCTGAAGAGGGGCGTCACTCAAATAGAAGCAAATAATTTTCCTACTACACTACAGCTGTGACTCAGATTTTTTTTCCCCCAGGGGTGTAGGAGGCTATGAAACAGAGACAACCTCTCTCCCCTAAGGAACTGACTTCCTTTGCAACAGTGTGGAAAGTTCAACATAAGGCTCTCAAAAACAGTACAAGTTGTAGTGAAAATTAATGGGGAAATGATGATAGATTCATTGGTGTTACAGGCTAAACTGCAGGCCTTTTGCCAACTTACTATTACATGAATCCAGCTTCCCATATGTCATCAAACTTTTTCAAAGGGACTGTTGGATGTATAATAATATCACAAACCCTAACCTACACATAAAAATTGTTCAGTCTACTTTGATTCCTATAGCAATATAATTTTCAAAACACAAGAGATACTCTCCAATGAAAAATATTTTGCTGCTAAAAATTGACTAATGGAAAACTGATATAAAATAATTGTAACTCTTCAGTGCTTAAATATCTTATACATTGTTCTAGGAAAATATATGCATGCACATTATATTTATATGCATATAAAATAAGTGTGTGCTAATTCATGTTATAGGCAGGTCATGAAACAAGTACTATTATTATAGAAGAGAAAATTGATTCATATCGAGGTTAACTGAATTATTCAGTTTCACATTTACTAGGAAGTGGTATAGTTTAACTTTAATTCCAAGCCGTCTAGCCTTAGAAAACTCCTTTAGCAAATTGTAAAAGCAAATAAAACTAAAGAACTGTGATTAGGAGCTATTACTTGAAGGAAGGAGTATAGCAGAGAACTATTCTGGACGTAATCACAAGTAGAAATAAACACAAATGGAAGAACAGGTAGAGATATCCACTTACAATCATCTTTAAGTCAATACATCTATAGTTGCATCTACAACTGAATATTTTCTCCTTATCTCAAATGCAAAACATCCTAAACTAAGATAATCAATTTCATTTCTAAACATGTATGCCTTTTATGTTATATTCTTGTCACTCTGTGAATGGCATGCATCATCATCCAACTGACTGCCCAAGTCAAAATCCTGAGTGTTTTTGTTGAATCCATTTCTACTTCACAAGATACACCCAGCAGTCAAAGGGCCCTGCCACTTACATTTTTTTTCAGATACAATCCTTTTCTAAATTAATTGCCAATTTCAGTTACTCATTTTCATTTACCGAAGTATCTACAGTGTCTTCTACCCAGTCATCTCATGTCTCTATAATTCATCTTTTAACTGCTCCCAAAATTGCTTAAAACCCAATTGTGTTTGAATTCCCAGCTTATCAATAGACAGAATATAATAAAATACAAAATGTTAGTACTGCATACATATAATTCTGCAAATGGTTCTGAATTACTCTAGTGGATAGATTTGTTAAATTAGACTAACATAAATCAGAGATTCTATTCAAAATTAACTTTTACTAGCATTACCATAAGCCTACTCAAATACATGACACATAATAGCCTAATCTTAACAAATTATTGAATATATAAATATATATAAAATATATATGCATTGAGAAATTTGCAAGTATCAATAGTTTTGATACATTCTTGTAGTCTATGTTGTTTTCTCTTACTCAAAAATAATTAGGCAAAAATGAGTTTAGTCTTTTTTAAACTGTTAGACCCATTTCATTCTAAGTACAAATTAGAGAAATTATCTATCATTAGAAATTATGTCATTCTTGAACTGTAGGTTAATATTTTATTGATTTTGATCTCTATTAACTTAGTAATACTTTCTTAGAATTCTCTTAGAAAGTCAAGAAATATGATTTGAACAAGCTCATTCATTTTTTTATTTCCATGATTAGAGCAATTAAAAAATATTCTCAACAGAGATGAAGTATATATCAGTACTAACAATATTTAACATAATATTTTTTTAATTTGGGCCAGAAGCCTGCACTTACATTTTTAAAATGTCATTGGAAGGTGTCCTCCAGTTAAGTTTTAACTACCATTTTCTCATTATCACAATTATCATAAATTAATTGCCATTGGCAGTGATGACCTTTAAGGTCATTCTGGAGGAAAAAAAATTATTCTGCCACTAATGTACAAAGTACTTTTTCTTATTTCATAGAATGATGATTGTATTTCTTTATAAAACCAACAGAGATATCTTACATCAGATGAAAAAAAACATGAATTTTAACACATAGATGATAATATTTCTTTGAACAAAAGTTATGTATTATATTTAAAAATATTTCCGTACCAATTATTGCAGAAACAATTTCTCTCTCCCTTTGTCTCTGTCTTTCTGTCTGTCTCTGTCTCTGTCTGTTGCCTCCATTCTCTCTCTCTCTCTCTCTCTCTACATTTATCCCAATTTCTGAGGACAGGTTTATATTAAAATGTTCTTCCAGTTCACTGAACAGTTAAACACTTTGTAAAGATTATTTTTCTAACTAAAATAGTTACTATCTCACATGTATTTTTATGAGTCATTTTATTAAAATGATTTGCATCTTATATAAAAATACCTGTGAGTGTTAAATGTAGAATTGTCACATAGCTGAATTTACACATGAAGAATTTGTTTATATCTACTCTTTTTTTTTCTAAGTATGATATCAACAAAATATCAAGAGAACACGCATCATAAGTATTGCAGTTAGGATAAATTTAACTAAGGACAGAAATATATTAATCATTGCATTTATTTTAAAATTGATTTACTTTTAATTTTTTTAGAAATAAGGATTGTTTTTAAATAGTTATTTTTCACATCTAAGAATTTTCAAAAAATTATTTGTATTAAAATTATTCTAGATTAACAGATGATTACTTATATAATAAAATGGCAAGTTAGAAAATTTTAAAAAAGGAAAAAATCTTTAGGCCATATTAAGTTATCATTCAGAGGGTCTTTGAAGAATTAACTATAGCTTTATTTTTATTAGTATATAAAAACTCTTAGGTAATAGGCAAGCAAATACAAACTTATTAAAAAATTATATTTGTTGCTATTTTACATGAATAACAAACATTTTATAGCAATGCTTTTAACATACACTTTTAACTTTTATTAGACTGTAAAATTCAGTCTTTTAAATTGTTCTTAGTTTTATTCTTCCATTCATTCATTCCTTTTTCTGCCACTTTTATTATCATAATAATGATTTAAACCAAAGCAAATATAAATGACAAGATAAATAACTATATCAGAATTATCTCTAGAATAGTCTCAAAATAATATTGTTCTGCCAAAATTTGACTTAAAATGCTCACACTTAATAAAATGGAAATTTTGGGGGTACCAATTGTTTTTAAATAGAAATCGGTAGCAACCTTTTAGTGTGTGTGTGTGTGTGTGTGTGTGTGTGTGTGTGTGTGTGTGTGTGTGTGTTTTACGCCTGGTCTGAAAAAAATATATAAACAAGAAGGAAGGATAATTTGGTAGATCCACAGTAAGAGAAGACAATGTGTGCTTAGTCAGGATTTAACAAATAGAACTGTCCTGTCCTGTAGCAATAGGAAATCACAAAACAAAATGAGAAGTAAAGTCACAGCACAAGGAGAGTGATTTCATATTTCTTCAAGTAGAGGCCACTGTTAACAATCATAGGTAGAGAAATGATACGAAGTGAATTGTAGGTATACCTCAGCAATAGTATCCCAGTATTGCTTTGATGAGTGTTTTGTTAAGTCTTTCTCAACATTTTTACCCTTTTGTATCTTCCTGAGGCATATAAGAGAGAGAGTCCTATATATTTAGAGTATCTTTGCCAAAGAGGAGTGCATAATCTTGCTGAGAAGACAACTCTTCAATACAGAAACACAAAAATATTTGAGAGAATATCATCAAATGCTAAATTGTAGCTTTGATTGTAAATGCATTTTGAATTTAAAGAGGAGCAATCTCAACACTGGAATTTAAGAGGGGCTCTGAACAGCTCCTGAAATTTGGATATTGGAAAGGAAGGAGGTGGATGTTATAAGCTGGGATAGATAATGAGACAAACGTCTATTTTTTGTGTGTGTTGTGACATTTATGTTCCTTTAAATTTGTTTTCTATTGCTTCCATGACAAATTACTACATACTTAGCAGCTAAAACAACACAAATAAGGACCTGAGGTAGAGTAGTGGCAAGATGAAAATGGATAAATACCAGAGACAATTATGGAAGAACTGGTAGAAAAGATACATTGATAAGAGAAACATGATAACAGTGCAGCTGTATTTTTACTCTTAAAAATATAAAAACTATTCTATTTGCCTATGCTAATACATATGAATGTGTGTTTCTGTGCATGTATAAAAATCTATGCTCGCTAGAAAATTTAAAGAGAGATCTTATCCACATTTTTGGGGGTACGTGTATATTACCTACTACTCTATTATCCAGTGATTCTCCTTTCACATAGGTAAAGGCCTAGAGATTCATTTTCCAAAAAGGATTAGAAGTACAAATTATTTTCTAGAAAATATTTCTTAGCCATTAACACTTTAACACACTACCTAGGACTAGTTATTTACCTGAAGTAAAAAAGAAAATTTTAAGTTGTATGTTATTACCTCATTCCCTAGTAAAGCCAGAAGATCTATGGAGTGTTAGATTCCAGAGTCTTTGTGAAAGAAGCCAAGATAATATTCTTTATTTTGTATATGGTTTATAACTATATACTTTTGTATATAGTATATAACTTTGTGTATAGTTATACTAGATTATAAATATAATTCACTGTACATTATCATAGATATTATCCTATTAATTACATAATGAAAGAAAGGAAATAACCTGATATATTTACCTGCAATGCATTATCATATCTCTTCCAGATGCTTATAACAGAATTCCACAGGGTATCCCAGTTTTCATTTTACCTTTCTCCCTCTCATAGTTTACTTTCGATTTATAGCAGCTGGAGAGAACGTAAAAGAAAAATAATCTTAAATCACTCTGCAATTAGATGAAATCCCAATTATTTCCCATAGTAAAGAAATTCCCATCATATTCTGATGCATGTATGTGACTTTGTCTACTCTCCCTTTCATTAGGTTTTAGCTCCTGTGATATTTTGTCCCTTGAAGCTTGTTTCACAAATTGCCATTATTTTTGACCCCTGCCTGAAACTCTTTAAATAATCTTCCCGAAGGATTTCATATAACTGCTTCTCCTAATAATTTAGATCTAAAATCCAATATTACCTCCTTAGAGAAGCCATTCTGTCTGCTTGATCTAGAATAGACTTTGCATTACATGTATCTATGAAAATTTGGTTTTGCTTGATGAATTTCTATTGTTTGATTTTTCCCTACTAGATTATCGCTGTCACATACAGCAGTCACAATACTGCCAAGCAAAGTGAGCATTGACTGAATAACTTTCAAATTCATTGATTGATGGAATAAAAAGAGACACTAAACAATAAATGATTATATAATTATTTCAATTCTCACAATAAACTGCTATGTAGGTATTTTAATATCTGAAGAACTTAAGTATATGTTATAACTAATTTGTACCTGATCATTGATAGAAACTAATATACTGAAAACTATGGAATCATTACCTTTATATCACATTCTCTATTTTAACTATAATCATTAGACTATCGGCCTTATACAATATTATGTGATTTCTTAATAATTTATATTTAAATAGATATTTACAAAATGGACTTGTATGTATGAGAAAAAAGATTACATTTTTGGTGAACATGTTAATATTTATATATTTCTCAAATGACCAAATTTTGATAAGAAAGAAATGATAAAAGGAAATAGAAAAGTAAGGGCAAGAAGAAGAGAGGGAAAAGAAAGAGGTGGAGGGAGAGAAAGACAGAGGAGGGGGAATAAGATAAACAGATATTACAAAACAAGTCTACTACAAACCTAGCAGTCTCACTAGTAAATAAAGGGACCATTCATTTAAAGGCATTACTAATCAGTAGAATTTAATCAATTTTAGCACAAATTTATTCTGATATAGCACTATTTAGATCAATTCAAACTATTAAAAAGATAAATGTGAAATAACAGAGAGGCTCTTGCTTTATTGAAATAGAGCAATTGAAATCAATTGTGATAGCAGTCAGTGTCTAGTGGCACATAAGTAGTACTGTGAAAAGGTCAGTTTAATTGTCTGCCTAGATGCAGGATAACTTGCCAGGTTTTCTAGATCTGGTTTTTGGCACAGCATATAATGTAGCCATTTTCCCAACTTTGAGGTAGAGTTGACAATTGAAAATTATATATATTTCAGGCATACAACTTGATGATTTGATATATGTTTACATTGTGAATATTCACCAGAATCTATTCACGTTAAATTGTCACTTAACAACTTTCACTTGCACACCACACACACATCTCTCACGTTGGCAGACACACATCACACAAAACTTTATGAATTTCTTTCTGTATTCTAGATGCTCTAAAATTTATATTAAAACATATATGTACATGCATGTGTAAGATACCAAAGAAAAATTTGGGTTAATCAGTGGAAACATGGACTGCATGATAAATCTGACAGTGTCAAATCTGTTGGGTTAATATTTTAGAAGTTTTGTTATATATAATTACTTATTACTAGGTGCTATAATCTGATTATAGTCAATATCAAGATTTATCTTGTTTATTTTGACACTGTTTTTTATTTTCTCATTCAATTTTTTATAAATAACTATTGTCAGAGTACACTGTTGATATCTACAGTGATTTTTTTTCTCTTAAAAAATGTTTTTAAGAGCCAGTTATAGTTTATGTTTCTTTCCTATTTTGTTTCATTTTTTATTAGATGATACTTAAAAATGTCATCAAACAAGCATTCATATTTTTCACACTCTATTAATATTTTTGAAATATCTTATTCTTGAAACTTGAGTACCAAACTATAAGTACCAATTTGGGGAGTTCAAAGTTAATTGACAAATAAATTAATTAATATACTGATTTAACAAATATATTTTAGGACACTAGTCTGTGCATGCATTGCATGGGGCATTAGTGATAACAAGGTAAAAAATATAGATTTACATTTTGCCATCATGCATCTTTTACTCTACCTAGTAGGACCAAAAAACATGAGCACTCAAAGAAACAAATCATGTGCTAGAGAACCTACCATGAGACAAGCATATATTCGTTTATCTGAATTGCATATGGAAAGATGACTTCTGAGAAGTTCTGAAGTTAAACTGAACTCTAGACTTATATATAAACAACGGGATAACATAAAGCTTTCAAAAAGATAAAAGGATAGCTTAAATAGGTTTTTTTTTCAGCTACATTAAGTTGTCTGGATTTTGATCTCAAATTCAATGTCAAAATCATTGAAAGTTTATGTAAAGGTTTTACATGAACAAAATTTCATGTACATTTCTAGTTTTAGAAGGATCACGGGGTGGAGGAAACTGGAAGCACAGAAACTAGAAATACAAATTATTGAGTCTCAGCCAGTACTACTGAATCAGACACTCTGAGATCAGGGACAAGCAATCTGGTTTTAACAACCCCCCCACACACCCCACCTCCAGTGATTCCAATGTATACTAAAGTTTGAAACCACTGCTACAGTAAAGTCTGCATTCCATGTCTTCTTTGTACATTCATTTTTTTTTGGTTTTATTTTTAAAATAGTTACTCATTTGGTTCTTAATATACATCTCAAAACAGCATATCTAAATTTCCATTTGCAAAGTGAAGGATTTTTGAAAATAATAAGGGGCACAAGGACATTACAGAAATAATTGGAGACACGGGTAATAAGGGACCCAAGAACCTGATAATGTGGTGCTGTATAAATTAACCAAAATATTTTGTAATAAACAAAAGCTAAGGACATGACTGGATTCAGTAATGTGAAATTCTGGCAACTGGTATTTTGCAGGTTCACTTTTGAATTGTTTTTAAAGGGCAATATCCTTAGGCAAACACTCTGTTTACATTTGCATTGGTTTCCTAGGGCTTTCAGAAAAAAAAAAAAGAAAAGAAAAGAAAAGAAAAATATACTACTACAAACTGGGTTGCAAAACAACAGAAATTTATACTTTCATGGTTCTTGAGACTAGAAGTCTGAAATCAAGGTGTCAGGAAGGTTGGTTCCTTCCTGCATCTCTAAATGGGAAACTGTTCAATGCTTTTATTGTGATTGGCAATATGGTACATAATCCTTTATACCCTGTAAATTAAGTAATGTGCTGTACAGCCAACTATTATTAATATAACTTATTTTAGATGATAAGGGGATAAAGAAGGAAGAAAAAAAGATGTATTTATAAATATATTCATAACAAACATAAATATATATTCATAATAAATAAGGAAGAATTACTCATAGCAATGAGACTCTGCTTTGCAACCAGTCACAGGGTCACAAACAATATTAATACCCTTTTCCAACTACCCACCCTGTATTCCCTTTACTCTCAGCTGACACCGCAGGTAGTCATGGTCCTTTGCTCAGTGGGTTGATCCATACTTTATTCCTGAAGGGTTTGCATCATTAGCAGTCCTGCCTGGATTGGGTTATTATAGTTTTCCATTGACTTTAGTCATAGAGCGCTAACATCAATTTAATAAAATATCTAATGTACTGTGGAAAGAAAAGGCTCTTGAGCTCTTTTGCAGACTACATTAGAACACAGGGCTGGGCAGTTCATATTCCCCTGATGAAGGACAGAGAAAGTGCATCGCTGCCCTTGCTGGCTGAAATCAACCTCCTTCTGGTAGTGTTTACTAATAGGTGTCTAGAAAAAGGTAGATCAGGAGCCACATACTGGGAGATATGTTACTTTGCTCAAACAATGAAACTATATCTGGAACAGAAACTGCAATTGGATTCGCCACATGGTTAAGTCTATGATATAACACACTTATTCCTGAAGATCCTTTGTTTTCTTCACAGGCCCAACAGATCAGTTGATTGAGGATATGATAGGAATTGTCACCCTTGTTCCCCTCAAGTCTGTGATGGTGGCACCAATCTCTGCAGTGCCTATAGGAACAGGACATTACTTTTGGTTACCTTTCTTCCTAAGCAAAGGTAGTTCTAGTGGTTTCCACATTCTTACAATAACAGCCCTCAATTCATAGATCAAGGAGTGAATGTGAGCAACCTATCCATGGGTGGCTAAGTATGTCTATTACAAATATGCATTCTGGAACTGGGGAAATGAGCATTACATGGACTCAGAATTCCACTTTACATACAATTCAGGATGGTTTCAATGACAATTCTTTCTCCCATATGTTGAATTTTTCTGCAAACACAGAGAAATCAAGTAAAATTATATTAATAGTTGTTTCTAAGATAATTGTTATTTTGAAGTATCTATTACTGAATGGTTCTTGAGCCAATAAATACATAAGTGCTAATGGATCAAATTTTGAGGCACTAATGAAAAAATGTAATTGTAGTAAATGTTATTAATAATTGTACTAATTTATGTTTATACAAATACCTCTAAGGCTACCAAAATATTTAGTGTTATGCCACTAAGATAGGTGGATTATTAGAGTAACATTATAATTTTCTTTAAAAGAATACAACATCCACTCAAATCATCAGAGTAATTTACTGTTTGACAGACAGAAGGACATTGGCAGGTAGAGTAAATGATAACCAAATGGAAGGTAGCAATATGGAAATTTTGAGTTCAACACAAAACTGATGTGTAAAGTCAACAATATTAAATAAATATAATAATTATAGTTAAATTTTATGGCATAATTACAATATATGAGACTTTGTTTTCTATGTATTTCTCTTATTTGTGTCCACAGTAAGTTAAATGAGTTAATACTATTTTTTTTATCTACAAACACAGGAAGCAAATTTAGGTAGTAAAATGATAGGCCCCATATTACACATTAACTGTTGACATGAACACAGGATTTGAACACAGATAATCTACTGGTACAGTCTTTTCTTTTAATCTCTACAATGGAAAAGGAAAAATGCCATCCAGGGCAGGAGTTAAGCTTGTCTATCATGAAAGTGAGCATTATCCAGTGTTTCATTAGTCACCAAATATGTTGATTATAACACTGACTTATTTTCTGATATCTTTAAGCCTTTCTAACCACATCTACTTCAAATATATACCCAAATTTTCATTCCTGATGCGGTAAGCCTCGGCACTATAATATCACTACTTCCATATTTCTACTCCTCATTAGAAGTCTCTTCATTTTTCTCCATAACACTTATCACCTTCTAATACAGTACTTATCTTGTATACTTATATTTATTTTTGTACTCATTAAATGGAAACTCATGTGGTTAAAGTTTTGTGATCCTTCTTTCTCTGTCTCTCTCATTCTCCTTTCTTCCTCTCTCCTTCTATCCCTCTCCCTCTCCCTTTAACTCTCTCTCTCTTCCTTTCACTCTCTATCCTCCCTTCTTTTGTTTGTCTTTTTTTTTTGCAGTTTCTCTTTCTTCGCTATTATACTCCTAATATTTAGAACCTTGTAACCAAATTCTCAATAAATATTTATTAAATAATTAGAATAGATTTTTTATTAAAATATTTGAGGATTTCAGTTAAACTTTTAACAAAACTATAAAATACCAACACAATTAGAGGTTATCAGGCAAGACAGTAAGTAGCTGGTGTGTATCATGGCCTTCATTCTCAAACATGGTGAGAGTTCCAATCAAAGAATATTTTCCAACAAATGACTAACCAGTAAACATATTATACTTCATTACTGAG
Source organism: Macroglossus sobrinus (assembly GCA_004027375.1). Classification (NCBI taxonomy): domain Eukaryota; kingdom Metazoa; phylum Chordata; class Mammalia; order Chiroptera; family Pteropodidae; genus Macroglossus; species Macroglossus sobrinus. The sequence goes on from PVKZ01002005.1 coordinate 203,500, forward strand.
AGAATGAATTTCTTTGCTAGAGACAGAAGTTTCTGAATTCTTTATTAATCTCTGGATGCATTTAGCACTGGAAAACTTTTCTTCACATTTTTTTTTGTAATATTTGAATATAGTTTAAGATATACCCAATGACATGCCATTATTTCTTTTATCTGATAAATAAAAACAAATATCAAGTATTAGTTATCATTCAAACTTTCATCAGTGAAGATATGTGCTGTAATCATCATAGATTATCTTAAAATAAAGTCGTTATATTTGCACTATGAAGTGAAAAGTTTAGTTCATTCAGTATTCTAATACTATCATACAGACATATGGCTTTTAAAAACTCACTATTAAAAAGTGTATTCTGGCATTATATGTGTCATAAATGTATTCTTTTTATTTTTCATTTTAGCTACTCTTGTGATTACCATTCTACTTAACAATTAATACAATTCATTATATCAAAGTAGGGACTTTTACTCAACTCTCATTTCTTTGTAAAACATAGTGAATCTCAATGATGGTGCTCATATTATTCCTTTTTTTTTCCAATTGAATAAATAAAAATAGAACATTGTTGCCAAAGCATTTTTTCTATGACTAAGCAAGTGTGTGTGTGTGTGTGTGTGTGTGTGTGTGTATGAGCATTTTAGAAAAACCCATCCTTTGCTATGCATAGAGATTGTACTTCATAAAGACTAATAATTTAACTGTCTAAATCATGTTGAAAAAAATAACCATTGAGTAAATTAAAATTTCTTTTATGACTAGCTTTGAATTTAGGGAAAGAAAAAAAATCTAAGCACATTTTCTCCTTATATGAACTCTTATATGACAAAAGCTAACTTATGCTCTCTAAATCAGTGTTTTTGTCCAAATGCAAATTAAACTATCTTCTAGCATTCATATATAATAATAATAGCTTTTCCACATTACATACATTAATATTATATGAAGGTTAACTGTCATTTGGTGGAGAAATTTTGCTGATAGCTTTTTCTGCTTTCTCTGTGAAAATAATATTCTCATTAATATTATATCTGATTTTGCTAACTCCTTAAAAGAAGTTTGATTTGGGCATGTTTTTGCTACAAGTGGGCAACTTTGAATGATGTTTCTGTTCTGAGGTGTACTCTTGCCTTTAGCAACAAAGTTAATGAATTTTGTATGGGTGAACATTGCTTTGTTTTTGTTCTGAAAAATACACTATTTCCTAGAGTATTCTTTGCTTTATTATTTTTTTTTAATTCACATCATTGATGCTTCTTGATGCTATTTGAAGATTTATAGAAGACAATTCTGGGCAATAGAATAACATAAATCCAATAAATTTCATATTTCAGATATTCATCATTACATTTCCAATTCTCACTAGTTTTGGTTACTTGTTCAAAACCATCACTTTCACATATTTACTTATCTCATCACTCAAAATAAAGTTTTATATTAAAGTATGATTTTCTCTTTAACTTAATAATATCATCTTGAATTAAGTTTTATTTTCATTATTATTTTACCCTTTTACAATAATTTATGAAATAGTGACCTAATTTTATTATAGCTCAGGAGCAGGAATAAAAACTGAAACTGTAACAACTTAAACATAGCAAAAACAAGAGAAACACATGATCTAAACTAAAAATGAAACCTGCTCACTAAGAGTTAGTAGATAAAAACAATCTTTATCCATAAAACACATGAATAATTTTATCTTGATGTTTAGCAAGAAAATTATGGCATTTCATTAAAAGTCATAACTTTAAAATTTGTGAAATGCTTATTAATAAAATTGTTTTATTGCTTCACTATGTCAAAAAAAAAAACTGCTAAAAAAGTACAGACTCCAGTTAAGGAATAGCTGTGCCCAGATGCACACAAAGCTGAGAACAGTCATGTTGGGATGTGTAAGAGTAGTTTCACTTTCCCAGTGTCAGCCCTTCCCCCAAACCATCACAACTCAGAGCCTAAAGAAATTGCTTTGGCCAACAATTTCTCCCTTGGGGGAAAGAGAGAATGAAACATTCACCCAAGGTTTCTGGCCTTTTGGGGTGCTACCCAAAAGGCTGTTTCTGTCTTGCCTCCCGTGGAGCGCAGAGGGAACCAGCATAGTTGAATGTCTGGAGGCAGCTAAGAAAGTAAAGGATTGAGGAGGTGTTGGCTACTACAGTGGTCCTGGCTCTCTAAGATGCGGGGAAATCACACAACCTTGAGCCATCTCTATCAGGAGACAAGGAGAAGAGTAAAGCATATGTCCAATGTCCTGGTTTCAGCCCACTGTACTAAAGACAAAGGGCAGGCAGTTTACATTGGGTGGCACCACTTTTCGAGATTGAGATAAGGCACACAATCTTAAAACTTCTCCCCCAGGAGGAAGCAAGAGGACATGCATCCAACATCTTAACCTGTTAGTGCTCAGCACTAGAAAAAATGGGTAGGCAGCTTATTGTGACTAGTCTGGCTCTGTGAGATTGAGAGAAGGTGCACAACACTCATGCTTTTCCCCGGGGATGGGGAGAGAATGCCTCCAACATCCCAGCCTTTTAGGAGACTGCCTCACAGAAAAGGGGCAGATTGTTTACCGCAGTCAGCACAGCTATGCAAGATCAGTAGAAGGCGCACAATCCAGACACGCCTCCCTTAGAAAGAAGGGAGAGGATGGAGAATGCACAATCATAATAAAAATTTGAGAGGCACTTAGAATCTCTAGCTCAGCTAATTATGAAGATCTTTTCCTACTAAAGCCAGTCCTTAAAGACTAAAAATGGTGTCTGTTTCTTCAAATGCACAGATACCAATGCAAAGCTACAAGGAACATGAACAGTCTGGGAAATATGTTACAACCAAAGGAAGAAAATAAGTCTTTGGTAACCAGACATAAAGACACAGTATCCACAAATGGGTTGAAAAACAATTCAAAATAATCATCTTAAGGAAGCTCAGTGGATTATAAGATAATACGTATAGACATAATCAAGAAAGCGATTCAGGAACAAAACGAGAATACTTACAAAGATAGAAATCATAAAAAAGAAGCAATTCTGGAGTTGAAGAATACAATAATTGAACTAGAAATTTGAAAAGAGAGCTTTGTCAACAGAGTTGATCAAGCAAATTAAATAAACAGTAATTGGGAAGGCAAGTCATTTGAAATCACCTAGGCAAGGAGTAAAATAAAAAAAAGCAATGGAGAAAGGACTGGAGAAAGCCTAAGGGGCTTATTGGAGTTTGTCAATAGTATCAATATGCACATAATATGCACATTGTGGGACTCCTATAAGTAGGAGAGAGAAAGAAAGAACAGAAAGATTTTTATAATAATAATGGCCCAAAATTTCCAAAATCTGGGGAGAGAAAAGGATATAAAGATTCATGAAGGCCAGAGGATCCTATTAAAGAGCAGCACACACACAAAAAAACACCACCAAAACACAGTATAATCACATTGTCAAACATAGAAGACAAAGACAATGTTGAAAGTATGAAGAGAAAAGTGATTTGTCACTTATAAGACAGCTCACATATCAGAGGATTTGTCAGGAAAAACTCTGTGTGCAGAATGGAGTGAGATGATATATTTAAAGTGCTGAACGAAACAAACAAAACAAAAACTATCAACTATAAAACTTATGTATCCAGCAAATCTTTCTTTCAAAAATGAAGGTGAGAGAAATAATTTCCTAGACACACAAAAGCTGAAGGTGTCTGTCACCACCAGATTTGCCTTGTAAGACATGATAAAGAGAATTCTTCAAGTTGAAATAAAAAAGATGCTACAGCAACACAAAAGCACATGAAAGCAGAAAACAAACTGAAATGTTGTCTAAAATAATCTCACAGAAGCAGAGAGTGGAATGATGATTGTCAGGGGCTATAGGGAGGGGTAAAATCAGAGTTATTGTTCAACAGGTATAAAGTTTCAGTTATGTAAGATGAATAACTTCAAGATCTGCCATATGACAGTGCCTATAGTTAACAATAGTATACTGTATACACAAATCTATTAAGTTTATATGTTTTTACCAAAATTTTAAAAAAGGAAGAAAAAGTAAAACCACATCCAAATGATTGTGAAAGGTTTAAAAAGGGAATACACTCAATAAAATAAATTTAAAACAAAAACATTATTAGAAAGGAAATAAAATCAATAAGAATTTGGATGACAGAAAATTCATGGGCTTGGGCCTAAATTTGGGGACTTCCAAAAACTTAAATAAAAGTAACAAGGAAGCCAAGGAAACAGTCAATTTACTCCAAAGCAGACTGGAATGCTTGGGCTGCAGAAATAAAATTACATCTGAAAGTGGCATTTAAAGTGAAACTAAAAAGAGAATTGGTTAAAAATCTGTAAAAAAAGTAATTAGGCCATAAGGAGAAATACTACTTCTTGCTGAATATATATAACTTTTTAATATTCCAACAGAGGAGAGTTTCTAAATGGTTTGAGACTTATGATAATAATATATGAGTTATGACTGTAATAATAATTACATTATTACAATTATTTTATACAAGTAGAAGAAAGGATAGAATGATTAGTGGGGAGATGAAAGATATTTAAAAAATTAAGTTTCTAAAGAATAAATATACCATATCTGGGATGAAAAATCACTGGCTGAGAATAATAGCATATTATATACTGCAGAAGAAGAGACAGTGCACTTGAGACAAGAATAGGAACTACTTAAAGTAAAATACCAAGAGAAAAAAAGATGAACAGATGATCACCAACAGTGGGACATCGTCAACTTAATAATGATGTAACCGGAGTCCTAAAGGAGAGGAGGAGGACTTAAAATTAAAAAATAATGACTGAGACTTTTCAAGTTTTAATTAAAACTACATACAAAAAAGACAAACTACATCCAAAAGAAACACAAAATTACAAAAATTTAATTATAATTAAAATACTCTAAATCTATCCTAAAAGCAGCTAGAGAAAAAAAGCACAGTATATAGAAAGATTCTAAGCTGAGGGTGATTACAAAGCTGTGATCAGGAACAATATAAGGCAAGAGACAGGGGAGTGACATCTTTAAGGAAGAAAATAAATATAGTTAAATACCCAGCAATAATATGTTAAAAAGCAAAGGTAAAGTAAAGACATAATCAAATTTTAAAAGCTGAAGGAATAAGAATTAATAGCAAGCCAGTACTACAAGAATGGTTAAAGGAAGTCATTAAAGCAGAGGACAATTATACCAAGTAGAAATCTGTATATACAGAAAAGTATAAAGAGCACTGGAAATGATGATTTTTGTGTCTGTTAAACTTCAACATGGCTGCACATATATAAAAGTAGTGAGAGCATACATGTACCAGAAAATGTATATAAAAATGTTTTTAACAGCAGAACTTGTCTTTAAAACTGGAAACAGTGGATACGTCCATCAACAGTATACTACATTAATAAACCGGGGTTTGTTTATATACTTTAACTGCCTTTGCATAAAATGAATGAATTTTACAAACATAGTATGAAAAATATTATGCTAGAGACAAATATACATACACTTTCCCTTTCATTTATATGTCAAATTTTCTATGGCTTTAGAGGTAAGAATAATGGTTACTTTGGGATACTTGAAGGGTGTTGATTGGAAGAGTTCATAAAGGAGTTTCTGGGTTGCTTGGCATTCTATCTAGTATCCCAGGTATAGCTTATAAGCTCTATTCCTTTGTGCTTATTGTGTGTAAACTTTTTTATTTCTATTATGATTAGATATTTAAAGTATTATGTTATAATTCTCAAGAGAATCAAGAAGGAATAAATGTATGTTGCACTGGGAAGAGTACTAAAGCTATCTCTTCCACAATAAAATTTAAATAGATAATGTTCACAACACTTATATATTTAAGAAGTCAACGTGAATATAAATATGTCCGTTAATATTTGGAAAAAAAGGGGATTTAAATGAATGCAAACTTTTTAGTCCTCTGAAGCAACAATAGGGAAGGAGCATGACAGAGCAGGGCACTGATATTTTAAAATATAACCCATCTAATATTTTTTGACTTTCAAAACCTATAATAGCATAAATATATTTTTAATGGCATATTTTTAACAATGTTCAGTTCTCAAAAAGCTCATAATGTATGGGGCAATAAATAAACTGTATGACTTTATAGTATTTGATTATATTATATATTTGTTTATCAATCTTCTCCTCTCTGCACAGTATAAATTACCATTACATGAAAGATTTTTTTTCTATGTTCTTTTGCTATGTCCAAATAACTCAATGATAATTGACGTATAGTAGCACTCTATACATGTATATGAAATGCATGTATAAATAAATGCATTAATAACAAATATCAATCTATAAGTTTAGGGAAATATTATGCTATGGCCATGTAGATAAAATAAAGTTAAAAACAATTAAGGAGAAAACATTGAGTTCAGAGATTTACATAGAGTCCGAAGGTCAATGTGGGACGTTCTGAATGAATCTTAAAGAAACAATTACCTCACAATTACATTGTTTTTATTCTTTTTGAGCAATCCTGGCAACATGAAAAGTTGGTCACATTCATTGACTATATTGGGCTTTTACTGATTATTTTATCTATTTATCCCTTTATCTAAGGATTCAATGATTGGATTAAAGCTGCACAGGTTGTTTTCAGCAACACAAAAATAAATTACAGTTAAAATCCAATTTATGCTCTTGGATCACTACAATAGTACATATTTATTGACTTTTTTATTATTTTTATGCAATACCTCCACCACTTTTACATTTGCAGAACCAATGCATGAATCAGACATGGCTATTGTGCTAAAATTATAGCTTTATTAAACTATTGCTCTCTCCAGCAATTCAACGTTTTCATTACCACTACATGTGAATCACACTTACACTTGGGATTAAGTAAAATAATTGTTAAATAAGTAGCATTATCACAGATATTTATATTCATTAATAAATGCAAATTATAAATTCATTAGTATTGTCATTTTCCTAAAACTTGGTGATTGCTTAAAAATTTGGCCAGCTTTATAATTCCTCTTTAGAAACTTTTAAAACATTTTAAAAATATTATCATGAAAAATTAATGAGAATTTTTTTTAAGACTGATGGCTTGCTAGGTAATTTTCACTAAATTTTAAGGCTTGTATTCACTAAGTTTAAAGGTTAATTCTTACATACCCATTAAATTATTTTCTAATTTTAACTTGAAGTTTAGTGATTATTTGCCTTACTCATTTTTTTTTCATAGTCTTATCTAAATAATTAGGTATCATATCTTTTGCATTTAGAGAAGTTTCTCATACTCTCTATTCTCAAAATTATCTGAAACTAAAATGGGTCTAATACATAGATTTCTTCATGGTCATAGTTCTACCAAAATTAACGTTAGCTCAGTATTTAGCTTGTATTTATAGATTCAGCAAAGTACAATCTACCTAATACAGCTTTGTTAATAATTTTGCCTGAACTTCTTTTTCTGGTGTGCTATTTTTCAGATCCCCTACAAATGCCCTAAACTTTCACTCTAATTAGAGTTTTTTTCCATTTCTCTCTGTGCTTATTTTCTTTACAGAGTACATTGTTTCATATCGCTTTACCTTTTTCAAGATGTTGCAAATATCATATTGTAGTCCCTTACATTCATTAGATTTAAATTTTTTCTTTTTAAAAAAGAATTATTGTGACATTGGTTAACAAAATCCAGTAAGTTTCAATTGTACAATTCAACAGTAAGTCACATATATTTTGCATTGCATGTTCTCCACTCATAGATTTACTTTTGTCATCGCATATTTGACCCCTTTTACCCTATCTATCTCCTTCCTCATTCCTCCCCTCTGGTAACCACTAGTCTATTCCTTCTTTTTTAAGGATCAATTTATACTTATTAGCACATTATTACTTTTATAAAATATATTTAATTTTACCTGAAATCATACTTATGCCACACATTTTAGATTATTGATTCCTTGAAGCCTGGTTCTAGTTTCATATATTATATAATAAAAAGAAATATCATGTATTTTAGCCCCATTTACCTTTCTCAATTATATCCCCAAATTTCTTACCATAAAACTAATCTCTCATGCCTTTTGTACATCAGTAAATACCACAGAATTTCTTTCTATTTTTTGCATATTTACATTTGCCCCTAGGTTGATTACTGCCTTTCTGATGATAGATGTAGGGTCCTTTTTACATTATTTCCTTTTTAGTGGTGGTCCTTAGGGTATTTGTTCTTGAGCTTCTTCTCTTCTCACTAGTCACATTCCAGAGTTAGCTCATCATCCAATTCTCAGAGAAGTAAACTTCTATTCATAGTTTGGTTGCCACCCTATATCTCCTAAGTTTCAGAATTATATTTAAAGATACCTTCTGGAAAGCTTTGAATAGATATTATTTAGAAGAATGAACTGTGTCTAAAATGGAAACAGTCTCTACCCTCTCCCTGGTTGGCTCCTCTTCTTCTGTTCTTGACCTTGCTCAGATAACCAGGTGGATAAACTGACTAAAGATTAAATTTCAATCTTCATTTCACCCCCATACTTAATCAGGCTCCAAGTGCTATGTCATGGATATCACTCAAATCTTCTCATGTAGCCATCCCCCATTCATGGCCTTAGTGAAACCTGATAACATTTCTAATGGCTTATGAAGCTAACAGTCTGGCTTCCACAGTTCTTTTTTTTTTTTTAAATTTTGATTTTGGAATAATTTTAGATTTCCACAACAGTTACAAAGGTAGTCCAATCAGTACTCTATACCCTTCACTTAGGATCCCCTAATGTAACAAATTACATTATCACAGCATATACTATCTTTCTAAAATTAAGAAATTAACATTGGCACATTGCTATTAACTGCAGATTTTATTAGGGTTTCATGGATTTTTCCATTATGTCATCTTTCTGTTCTAGGATCTCATTCAGGATACTACATTGCATTTAGCTATCAAATTTTTTAATCTCCACTGGTTTGTGACAATGTCTCAGACTTTCCTTTTTAATTGTGACATTGACAGTTTTGAAAAATACTGAGGAGATATTTTGTAACATGCCATCATTTTTTTTTGTCTTATCATGACTAGACTTGAGTATTTTTTTATGGTGGTAGGGGGCCGTGGTGGGATAGCACCAACACTGAGGTGAAGTAGACTCATTATAACATATCAGAAGGCAAATATCACCATGAATTGTCACTAGTGATGTTAACTTTTATAATTTGTTTAAATTTATATGTGCCATTTCTTTTCTAATTTAAAATTATGATTTTTTTCTTTTTCTATATTCTATTATTTGGAAGCCAGTAGTCACTAAATTCAGCCCCCTCTCAAGAGGAGAGGAACTAAGCTCTATATCCTGGAGGGGAGAGCATCCGCATATATTATTTGGAATTCTGTAGAAAGACTGTATCCTTTCTAAACCTCGTGATTTAACTAACCATTGCTTCTGTATTTTCTATAGTCTTCAGTACAAGCACATAAAATGGCATAAAAAACCTTCTTAAACCAAGTGCTTGTTTGACTGGCTAACTTCATCTCTGGATTACTTCCTCTAGTAAACTATAAGTTGGTATGAGCATACCACTACTCATTTTTCCTTATATTCATCTTAGAATTACCTGTTCACCTTGCAAATACCCACTTATGATCTTTCCTATCATATTTTCTGAACATTTTCAGAGGGAATTGATCAGTTATTTCTTTGTGTTGTTATGTTAGGACTGTACCCTAAAACCATGTTTACCAGTGCATTTAACAACTTTTTTTATAAGTTTACTCATTCAATTCGAGATTTTAACCTATGTTTCCTAAACACTGAAGATATTTCTATTCATAATTTTATTGCCAAAACGGATTCCTTTGCAAAATTGTACTCTATAAATACCTGTTTAATGAGCAAGCAAACTAATATTAGAATCTTCTAGGTTTTCAAAAAATATGATTTAATGGTATTGTTATGTGCTCATGGAAAAAGCTATATGGCACGCAGAGAAAGCAGCAGAAAATGAAATAAAGGGAAAGAAAGAATAGAAGAAGAGAAGGAAGGAAGGAAGAAGGAAGGATAAAAGGAAAGAAGGGAAAAATAAGGAACAAATGGAGGGAAAATTTAATACCAAGAGAAAACCAATTCAAAATTTATCTTTCTAGTAGATAAAATCCTAAAATCCTCCAATAGCTCTCATTTCTTTCCACTTGGATTTCTATGTTATTTTCTATATGTTGATCCACTCTAAGCAAAAATTTTATGTATAAAAATTGCTTTTGCCAAAATGGTATTTACAGTTGAGTAAGTTGAGTGTAGAGGTTGGCACCTGGAGCATTTTTTATTAGCATTTATGTTTTGGGACATCCGTGACTTTCACTTTCAAGGCATTTCTGCACAATGCATGATCTGTGTTAGCATTTTCTCTATTTTTTTTGTAGTATAAATTTTGCTGATTATTAACTCAAGAGAAACATTTTATTAGAGTTTCTTTGTATTCAAAAATTCAGTTTTTTTTTTTAATTCTGTGGGAAATGTCACTGCTATTAACTCTCCATTACGTTTCTTGAATTACATGTAATAGATCCCTTCTCCATACTAATACAGTAATAATGGTAAGATACAACTGGACAATCCAGTTTGCTTGTGAAAACAGCATTCATGATTATTGCTAAACAGTATTCTTCTCTGTGGTTTTAACGTTAACTTGAAGCTAATTCTTTCATACTACATTCATAATGCATTGCTCTGGCTCACTGTGTCATAGCAATGGATCATTTTGCTTCTCTTGCACTTTATTTGTTTTGAAAACCTATTCCTACATCAGTGGGTATATTTTGTTTCTTCAGTAAAAGCTGATACAAGTAAATATTTATTTTTAATAATCGGTTCTAAAAGCAAAATGTGTATAACAGTGGTTTTTAAAGAAAATTTAGATAACAAATCTGACTCTAAATGTTAAATGTTCTGTTTTTAGTAAAACACTCATAACCATTCATTTCTCTAGAATTTGTATGAAGCTGCAGATTGTTTTGCATTTTCCTATAAGTAGATGTCTTAAAATTATTATTATAAATTTATGGAAAAATTGCAATCTTAATGTTATATAAAGATATTTTCTAATGATTATCTTTAATCTTCAAATAGAAGTACAAATATCAGAAATATAACTTTATAATGGAGTATGTCATTTCTATATATGAAATTACTAAATTGTTGACTTCATTGTTTATAAAAATCATTGAAACTTTAGACAATAATAGAAAGCATATTTGATGAAATAAACATGTAAATAGAAAGCTATGGGATTTTGTCTAAATTACCTGTTGAAATGGTGTTTATATACCTTTAGATTTATATTCTTTTTTTCTTCCTCCTCTCTCTCTCCCTCTCCCTTCCCTCCCCTCACCCTGTGTGTGTGTCTTTCTCTATCTGCCTGCCTATCTATCTATCTATCTATCTATCTATCTATCTATCTATCATCTATCTATCTATCTAGTCATCCATCTATATTAACGTTTAGACAGCCTGAAAGAGCTAGTTTAAAAAACTTTTATAATTTTGGCGGCTACCAGGAAATCGTATATTTGTTTGAAATTCAATACCACAGCATATATGTTAGCATCTTCTTGAATAGTTTATTTTAATAGCATCTTTTTGGCTTAATTTTTAAAACTTAGAATTTATAATAATTATAAGTCACCTACATTAGAGTTAAGGAGAAATATGAATTACTTCACTCAAAAATATATTGTTCATATTATTGCATCTAATTTCTCTTTTCTGTATGGTACTTCATTGCATGAGTATGCGTGAGTATAATAAATTCCATTAGTGCTAGAATTTTAATTTATTTCAAGTTTGAGAAAATTATAAATTGTGCTTCACAATATTTTGTTCATGTCTTTGATGAATATGTGTTTGTTGCCCATGTACAGATACATATTAATTACTAAATTATACAGTATGCACAACCTGCAGATTTAGTAGAAACTATCAAAAAATTTTCAAATAATAATGTTGATAGAAAGAACCATACAAAGAAACACATACAGTATGACTTAATTTCTATTCAGTAGGAAAATTAATTGAGGTGTTAGAAGCAGAATATTATTTATCTGAGGATAGGGAGGGTAGTACCTAGAAATAGGCAGAAAGAGCTCCATAGCGTTTTGCTAAAAATCCATCTATTATTTTAGTTTCTAATTCATGGTTGTTTTTACTTTTACAATTTATCAAATTTGATCAATATAAGTGCATTTATGATTTTGCACTTTGCTATAAGTATATCATAATTTGATAAAATTTCCCACTAACAACAAAATATAGAAAGTTAGTCCATGCAAGGAAAGAATGATTCTTTGGACAATTCTAACTGTTCCATAGAATTTCTACAATATTAATCAATGTTTTATGTTCATAAAACAACTCATTGTGCACTGATTTTAATACGTCTGAGTTTATAAAATATTTATTGAGACATAACTATATGTTCAATACTAAGATACAAATATTGGTCAGACACAATATATACCATGAAGACAATCATGGACTAATAAGAAAGGCAAGTTAACTAGACAATTACACTACCGTATGGTATCTGCTGAAATCAGAGTAACCATACATTGTAGTTTATTTCAATTTAGACTAATTATCATTACACAACTATAAATATAGTCCTCTTAAACTAAAAAAAATTCCCATTGCACAATTATCTCTATGACCACCCTAGAATTAATTGATTTTAAGATATAGTATTATGAAAATCTGAAAAGAAAATTAAAACTTGCTTCAAGGCAGGGAAGTTATATTTTGTTGTTTGTCTTGAATTGGTATAGTGAAAGTGAGGAAAAAGCATGGACCTGCATTTTTAAAGAATACTAAGATACAGTCATGGTAAAGAAGAGCAAGAAGAGAGCAAAAAGCTGAGTCCAGGGGAACAGAAATGAGATATGGTAAGTCTCACGACCCTGATAGCACTAGATGTATCTTTAGAATGGCAGATTTAAAGGAGCTAGAATTTTAGCATGCTAACAAAGAAGAGATGAAAGATTCAACTGGATCAGTGGGGTGAGGACACTTTGTAGTACATCTTGTGTAGTACTTTGAATATAGGAAGCTAGTTAAGTTTGGTATGAAAAAAATTGACATAATCCTTTCTATTTGTTTTTAATAATGATAAATCAGGCAACTATGGAGGAGGTCAGTTAGAATGTAGGGAAAACTGATATCAAGGCAATATAAGAAAAAGGACTTTTACAAAACTTTAGGAAAAAGATGATTTTGTGACGTCACAAGGACAGCGGCTCTGGAAAGAAAACTCTAATTTAAAAGGCATTTCTAATATAAAATTAATGTCAGTTTGATTGGACGTAGAGAAAAGCTGGAAAGTCATGTGAAGAAATAGAGCTATCAATGATTGCTATTTGTAGTTTGACATTGCTCCAAAGTAGTAATCAATCTTCAAACTAGCTTTTTCATGCCCCAGAGATACTCTAAATTTTTCTTTAAAACATTTTTAAATTCTATATTTACAAAATCTATCTGTATTATATTCTTAAATAAATCTGTCAGAGAATGTACTTGTGGTTCCTTTTTCTTCTCCAATTTTAAGAGGAGGGGCAATAACCTTATCTCTTCCATTAAGATAATACACTGGTACATTGCCTAGCTTGTAAAAATGTCCTTGTTGCCATCAAAAATGAAGCAATTAAAAGGATTGTTACTTGAATTGGCACTTATTATTAATAATAAAAAAATATTTTAAGGTAAGATTATTTCTAATAATTTGCATTCAATAATATTGAAAGAGAAATAAGGGAATGATAAATCATTAAAAGTAGTTTTATGACATATATTATGTAACTTAAAAATTAAATAGATAAGCTCAAAGTATCAAGCAACAATTCTCTAAGAATTCTCATATTATTGTATATTAATTTATGTGAAAGTTTCTAGATATTTTAATCTATGAAAAAAGTAGAAATAGAAAAGCCATTTCAATCTAGTAGCACACAAAACCTTCCATGGAGTTATAATAAAGAATAAGAGCAGAGCCATCTAATCTATTGACTACATATTTTCAATTAAATGTTTATTTCTTACGTTATCAATAAAATAATTATATATTGATGTTGTTTTAATCAATGATATAATACTAATATTTGTAATGCATACTCCAGAAGAAAATTTTAATATTTAGATTTTTATATTTGTAGAATATGATTTTTAAATCAAAATCATTTTTACATAAAAATGTTTGATGTAGAGAAGTATAAAGGGTGACATTTATAATATTAAGAATTTTGATTTATTATATATAAATCTATTATATTTAAAAAATGATTTGTGTTTACTAGAGTAGAAATCTGAGTTCAAGATGGACAAAGAATTATTTAAAATTCTGCCTATTAAGGGATTTTTTAATATATATATTTTAAAAATATGACAATAATCATAATGCCTACCACTTATAAAGTGCTTACTTTGTTACAGGAAGTTTTCTCAGCATTTTAATTTATTATAATAATATAATGCAACATACTGATATTAATCATTTTAATTCTCACAATACCCATATGAAATATGTCTTATTTTTCTCACTTTAGTAAAGTGGAATGTGAGGCATAGTGTAGTTAAATTGCTTACCTGTAGTCACACAAGTAATTCAAGTAATTAGTGCCAAACTAATTGTTATTTCATACAGACCGGTTCCATAATCTTTTTCCTAACTACTTCACTAAATGAAGAAAGTATCAAATTAATGTGTTCTTCAGTATTTCTTTTTCATAGATTAAATTTTTGAGACTGCTGTATTTTTTAAAATTTAATATTTACAGAAATTGCTCCAAAAATCTAATTTTTAGTTATTCAATATTATGAGATATTTTCTGGCATCACTTTAAATATGTATAAAGAGTTTCTTTTTTTTTCTAAATTATTAATGACGTATAGGAGAAAAAATATTTGAAGTCATCTGTATAGCATTATGGAGCCATAACGAAAGTATGTCACTATTTTAAGTGCTGAGTTTAAAATGTTTGAAGTCATCTGTATAGCATTATGGAGCCATAACGAAAGTTTGTCACTATTTTAAGTGCTGAGTTTAGCCACTTCCTACTCCTTAGTCTTTTGGCAACTGACAATTTCCTACAGGATAAAAAAAAAAAAAAAAAAAGTCTGGTTTATGAGAAAAAAGGAATTCAAATTTATTTATTTTTATTTATTTGTTTGTTTGTTTGTTTTTAAGCAAGGCAACCCTTGGTTGACCTCACAGATTGCAAATATCTTGTTAGTTTACAATCCCTTATTATTTTATTTTTTATGCCTACAGCACCTGGTCTTCCTAGGTGGTCTCCCATCCAAGTATTAACCAGGCCCAACCCTGATTAGCTTCCAAGATTAGACAGGATTGGGCTTGTTCAGGGTGGCATGGCTGTAGACTAAATTTAGATATATCTAATTTGAGACTTATGAAAGATATCCCAATATAACATGGACATGGACATTTGATGACAGATTTCTTCCAACAGAATTCAGACAGCACACTTCAAGGACTCCTTTTCCTACTCACGTAAATCCCAGTTGTTTCCTTTTAGTTGCCAAACACATCCCTAATGCTTTTACACTGAATTGCCATTAGTCGTTTAATCCTGTCTTAAGCAGACTGAGTTCCTTAAGAACAGGATATGTATTTTGCTGCTTCAACCCCAGTTCTAATACAGGCAGTCTCAGAAATTAAGCCCTCAATAATTTGTAGTAAATTGGTTAAACAGTTTACGGATCCTGTCAATCAACAAAAGTTTATGACTTAACACAGAAATACACTGTGTGGCCTAGAATAGAAAATCTCATAAAGCTTGTGTGTCACAATAGCAGATATAGTAAAGTTTTACAAATTAGTGCAATTGCAATATTATCATTTTTGGTTGTTCCCTCAACTCTGTCTTTATATCTAATACAAAAATAATTTAAAGATTGTGCTTAGCATTAGATCTGTGCAAGGAAACAATGACTTGCAGAAGCAGATGGTGACAGCCTGTGAACTGCAAAGGCAGCACAAGAATAGTCAAGAACAGAAGCTCTGCCTTCAGATTTACACACCGCTTCCTCCAAACTCTGACCTTGGCCAAGTTATCTTCGTCTCTGTATTTTGAGGTTTATTATCTTTAAACTGGAATCCTAATTGTTAGTTCATAAGGCAAGTGAAAGAATTAAATAGGATACATACAAAAGTGACAAGAACAAAATAAATGCATGTTTCTGTCCATAACTTTAAAAACTTGCAGAGTAAAAGAGAAAACAGATGCTAAATCTCCTATCAGATTTTTTCAAAAAGTATTTAGTGTTAATATTTAACGGTTACTTGGTATTAAATATACTGAATTCCATGAATTTTCTAAACTCTTTGACTTTGAATCCCTTGCCTGTCCATGAAAACAGCTTGTGACTGCAAATTCTAAAATACAGAATTGATTAAGTTTCTAAACTGCATTTAGTTCTTCAGTGTCTTCGTTGTTGTTATTGTTGTTTATTGATTGCATACATCTTCAAATTATTAAACTGCAGGTATAGGCATATTTCATTAATAAGTATGTATAGATTAGCACTGCATCACTTGGTGAAAATTTAACTTGTGGGAAGATTATGTAGCTTTACAATTGCTGTCCACGCTGCGTCTGCGGACTGTCTGTGCCGCTGCAAACCCAGTGCCGTGAAGGGATGAAATGTAATTATTTAGTGCTACTATCTATACTTCTCAGGAAGAGTAGTGTTTTAAATGGGAGGTAAGGCCACAGCAATTTACCCTGACAAAGAACAAGAAACAACCTTTCATTCTACTATTGATTAGATAATTATGAACCAGTTTTAATTCCTGACTTGCCCTTAAATGCATATTATTTTGATGATAGTCTTATTTCTCTCATAAACATAGGTAAAGTGATATTTGCAAATGTGTATTTATTTTTGTAATCAATTTTACTCACCCAACATTCTCTTGAAAAATAAAGTAAGTGTTATGGGGTATAGTAGTTGCATTTTCTTCTCATGGAACATAGATGACAGATTCCTTAAGATTTTAGAGCAACAGCTTTTTTTTTTTTTTCTGGAATATACCAGGTAACTAAATGCAGTCAAAGTTCCTTTATTTGAAGGTCATTAATTGGGAATTTAGATAGGCAATGAGTTAAAAGCGTTTTGTTTTGTTTTTAGTTTTAGTGTGCTTAATCTATAGAAACATACATTTTTCTAGAAAAATTAATATTGTAAAATATTACTGGGAAATATTTAAGCCATGCTAGAATTTTTAAATACTTTTATTTATTTCTAGACATTTCTACATTAAAAAGTAGAAATAGCACCTTATGTAATGATAATATTTACATTTATTGAGCAGGTATTATATAACATGCTTAATGCTTGATATGATTGCCTTATTTAATTCTCCCCCAAATGAGCCATGTCTCATCTACTAGCTGGAAAAGCATGTGAAGGATAGGATTGTGTTTTTATTTGTCACTGTACTTCTCTTCAAGCTTAGCACTTAAATTTCCATTGAATAAAACCCTATTCTTTCTAATATCTTTATACAGTAAGTAACTGAGACTAAGAAGTGATGAAAAACTATCATGTTGCTTGTCAAAGCTCATGCTTCTAATAAAAGTTAGAATCTGGATTTGTTCCAAGCAATCTGATCAGAGAGCCCAAACTTGTAAGTACTTCTATGTAACAAAATATAGACATCTCTAAATGCAATTTTCCCAGTACAATTCTTCCTTGTCTTAATACAAAAAAAGTCTTTAATCAAACCCTTAGGGAAAAAAAGTGAGTAATAATGAAGCTACTATTTTTGCTATGCTTACTCTATCTGGGGTTGGACTAAAATTCGTTATCTATAGATCACAGAGCGAAACATCAATGAATATTCAGATTGCAATCATGCAAAATAGTTATATGGCAAGACAGTTGTCTGCAAGGTACACTATATACCTCAAGCTAATTTTCCAAAACTTTATATTTTTCCATAGTTATGTTTGGATAATCTACTACATGTATAGTTTATCCATCATAGATAACATTTTTCTTTTGCCTATGATATTTATGCATTTTCTAAGTTTTGGGTAGATATGTCTGTCAAGAAAAAGAAAAAAAATGTGGATATCAATAAAAAATATAGCATGGCATTTTTACATTTTTTAGAGACACTGTTTAGCAAGCTCACCAAAAAAAATTCATATTCTAGGAAATTTTACATACAACCAATTTTATGATTTTACATTTGAATAAATATGAATTTATATGAGAATTTATAGAATTCTGTTTAATAGGAAAAATACCACCAAAGATGTTTTTCTTTTCTTTCTTTTTTTAAAATCTCTATAGGGCCAAATTTTTTTTTACCAATTTTTGTAAAAATTCTGTTTTTTTTTAAAAAATGAGTTTAAAGAGCCAGTTTCTCAAAATGTTTTTTTGTTGTTTGTTTGTTTGTTTGTTTTTTGTAATCTGCTTTATCCTGTACTGATTCTCTTGTTATTTAATGGATTGAGTAAATGTATAGGACACATGTTGATTCTATATTCGTATGAGAGTCATGATTTTAACTTTGAATATTACACCTTGAATAAAAATACAATGTGCCAGTTCCCTTAAGCCAAAGATTACCAGGGATACCCCTGTACTTGAACACTGTAATGAGGGAGAATACACACTGTGGATACTTGTGGAGTGTTTCAGTAGGAGATTGGTAGAAGGACTTACAGAACTGTGATTTTGTTTGATGATATGGGCAGGGTTTAAGAAAGCACAATTTTACCCTGGATTGGATACTCTCAAAGCAAGGGAATTTTATGATTGGGTATTGTAATGAATCTTATCTAGAAGGAGAAAAAAAAATAGAAGAAAGTTAAAACTATAATTAGAAAAAAAGCAGCAATAATCATTTATATTAGCCAGGATGGGGCATATCTGGACGTTTTGTTGTACACAGCGATCTTGGTTTTGTCTGTGCTTAGAAAAGATTAAGAAATAGTTTTTTTTTAAATCTCACTTTATTCTGGCTTCAGAGCAACTCTGTATGATATGTTCTATGAGACTGTTTTTGTTCAACAGGAAATGATCAAAACCTAGCTGTGAGTACCAGACCAGCTCCTAACAATGTGTAACCAGACTAGTTTCTGGAGGTCAAGCATTTCTCATCTACTATGCTCTTTGGTATTGCTGGTATTAACTGAAAAGTCTACTACACTGGAGTCACCAGTCTAGGGAAATCTCTGCCCCGAGCAATGGGGAACAGACCACCTATGAATCAGTCATCTACGGGGGAAAAGAAGTGAGACAGGGTCAGCCAGGGATTGCCAGCAGGTTTTGTATGTATGTATGTGTATGTGTGTGTGACATACACACACACACATACTTATGTATGTGTACCCCTGTATGTCTTCAAATTTACTGGAAATGGCCAAATTTCTAAAATACTATTACAATTTTGAATCCCATCATAGTATTACAGTTTCTGTGTTTCATATGACAAGAAATGTAATTTTTTTTGTTTTAATCTGATGACATCAAAGTGTTTTTCCCCTCCTAAAATCTTTGCTGAAAGTTCAATATAGCATGCCTGAAAATCAAGAAAAAAACAACATACAAAAAGATGTACCTCATCTACCTCTGTTTTAGAGTCTCTAAAGCAGATACATTCATGGGCCTTTTCTTGGTCAGCTTTAATTCAAGCTGAACATTTTTTTTTCTCAATAAGTCAGTGGTCAAATTCCAAAGCAATTTTTCTAGATCAAAACAAAATAAACAAGAACTTTTTGATATTTATTTTGAGGGGAGATGAGACTAAATGTAATTTAATCCCCAAAGTAATGGATATGTATCTAGTACAAAAAGTAGATCTAAATGCTGTGAAAACCAAAAATGAAAGAGAAAAAATCCTCAGGAGATATTTTAATCAAACGGGAAAATGTTTAAGACACCTGTTATACAATTTTTACATTTACTCATGAGTAACTATCTGTAATTTATCTTTAAAATAATGAAAATTATGATGTTAAATTCAGTTCCATTTGTTTTGCCATAATGTTTTTTAAAAGTATCTTATCAAAAATCCTTTTCTCTGAAGCAAACAAGATGAATTATTACTGGATATGAATGAAAGCAAATGTGTAAGTAATTTTGCTTAGGAAGGATGATTAGAAAGATTGTCTTTTACATTATTCATTTACTTTTGCTTTGATGCAAAGTTTTTTAAAAAATAGAAAACAAGTTTCATAATAGATGTAAACTATGAAAATGGCATCCACAGTTCTATGGTGTTTGGATTTCTAAAAACTTTTGGGATTTTTCAGATCACATGGAAAAAATTTCAGCTCCTTAACATACCCTTTTAAGGTTCCACTTGATCTGGCCTCTCCCTGCTTCTTGGACCTCAACATATACATCATCCCCCCTTTCATAAAAAGTTCCTGTCACATTTTATGTTTTTAAACTGTCTTTCTTTCCTTAACTATGACAATATAGGACTCTTGCATTTATTATACATATCGATGTTTGCATAACCAGTCCTTCTTGCTATATAATCTTTCAAAAACTATTAATTACTACCTCCTCATAGAGATTATCCCTACCCTTGAGTAAAAGAGTCAAAATTTAACTTGTCACTTGGCTCTATTTTTGTCATGGCAAGACGTAATTCACAGACCCAGGATGTCAATGATTGTAAGATACACTGTTAATTTATAAACATTGAGAAAAAAATTGCTTCTAATTTATAGTATAACAATAAATGTTATTGCTTAGACATCTTATTTTATATCTGTTAAATAAAAGTCCTTAACATTTGCAAAAAATTTTTACATATAATATTTATTTTCCAATCTTAGATATGAACATAAAATATATATACACTTACCTGAAATTTATATTGGGACACTTTTCTGACTATACATTTTCCCACTTAAAAGTTGTAACCAGCCATTGAATATAGAACTATAATAGGTGTCAAACTTGAAGTATCAGAACTGGACAAAGACAAATTTCAAATACCTAAATGATCTTTATCCACACCATTTTTTTCAGCTTTATTGAGGAATGATTAAAAAATTGTATATATTTATGGTGTACAATGTGATGTTTGGATATATGTATACATGTGTTACCTCAGTCAAGCTAATTAATATGTCTATCACCTCACAGTTACCATTTTTTTGTACATGTGACAAGAAAACTTGAGATCTACTCTTTAGAAAATTTCAAATATTATATGATATATTACAAATAAATATAGTTAATATTATTAATAAATACATAAATTCTACATCTTTGAATATTTTCAAGATCTGTGTCCTAGGGAAAATACTAAAGTAATCATGAGACTCCTACCAGTTTTCATGCTCTTTACTGTCAAAGGAATGATTTAAAATAAAATTTACTGTTTTCAAAAACATCATATAATAGAGAACATTTACAAAAAAATTTTTAATGTATTGCCAAATATTATCTTTATAATAGTTATAAAAATGTGATTTTGTTTTTGTTTTTGTTTGTTTGTTTGTTTGCTTTAAGCTAACATTTGTATATATAGCAGAAGAAATAGATTTATATCTGGGCTTTAAATTGGAATGTTTATATTTCTTTTCTGGCTCTATAATTTATAGTACACCCCACATGTATTTGATAATATTAATATTCATCACGTATTTATTTGTGAGGATTAATGAGAGAACACATTAAATGTACTTAATACAGAGGCCAACAGTAAGCACTACCTAAAAAGATAACTATATATTATGTTTCATATTTTCAATAAATTCAGATAACATATGAAATAGTGATAAGTTATAAATTTTATATAAAATATGTTTTGCAATAAAAATTTTTATAAGGGATTTTGTCCATTAACATTTAATGTATCTAAAACTTGTACTCTTGGGAATAATGACACCATCACCATCTAGTGGCAGTCACCATAAATTACAGACATGTGGTCCCTGCAAAACCGGAAAAGCTCTCATGAAAATCACTATAGACAGAACTCGATTTAATATTCAAGATGTGTTTAAGTAGACCAAAGGGACATCGTGAACTGCTAATTCAATATAGCACAACCATTCCTTTTCAAAAGGAGCAATTCATATAAGTTTGTTAAAAATTACTTTTAAAAGACAAATATACTGTAACATATTTGAGAAAGTAGATAGTAAATTTCATACAGGAGTCAATTATAATATAAAATATTTATGTCAGTGGTCATATATTTAAAGTAGAGATAAGGCATATGAGCTTTCAGTTTAGCTAGATTCTTTATAAATCTCAGATCTGTAACTGTGGAGCCTTAGGCAAGTTATTTCATCTCATTATCTAACTCATTTTGTATATTTGTAAATCATAGCAGTGATAGGAGTCTAATCTGATATAATGAATAATGAGCAGAACATAGCAAACAGTCAACAACATTCTCTTTGCTTCAATATTATTAGCAATTCTACAAAAAAAATCAAAATAATCACTTGTCTTCATTAACCAAAGTATAATGAATACACACATCAATTCTTAATACAGTGATCTAAAGAATATGCTGATTAAATTATAAATTAGTTTGTTATTATTTATAATTTATTATTAAGATACTAAGATAAAAGTCATGTCGCCAATTACTTAACATTTATTTTATGATCATTGCTGTCAAATTTACATAAGGGTAAAAATAGTAATGTAAAAATTTGTACAAAACATATATATAGAAATCAAATATAGCATATTATAATTTAATAAAATATTAATATAGTATACTGTTAAATCTAGCAAGTAGCCACATGTCTGTATCATTAAATTTCATACTTTTATTTAAAATGTTTGACTTATTCACAATTTGGAATTATTCTGTTAGGTAAATTATTTATTTATTTTTTTATTTTTAAAGCAGAAGTAAGCAGATATATTACAAACACACTAATAACTTTGATATAAACATTAAAGCTGATTTTTGCAAATAGGAAACATATTATTAGTAGTAGTATCTAGTGAATCTATTATGGTTGACTATCACACATTACTGAGGACAAGTGATGAGTTTGACATACCAAACTGGGATATCTTCCTGAGGATAGCTTTGCACTTTTCTTTAACTGTGCATATCTTATTAACAAGCTTTTTCAACACTAAAGACTATTCTTAAAAATTATTTTCATTACAAACTAGTTCAAATAAACTATATACAGGATTAAAGTTATCAGATAAGTTGAGAAAATTAGTAAATTTTAAAGCATTGATTTCTTAAGTTTTTTAAAGCTGTACATATTTAATGTATATAATTTGATGAGTTTAGAGATAAATACACAGCCATAAAACCATAATCTACCATCACCAAGGCCATAAATGTGTATATCCTTCCCAAAATATACTCCTTCCCCTTTATTAGTATTCTTATTATTTTTTTGTGTTAAACATATTTAACAATCTGTCCTCTAAGCAATTTTAAGTATATAATACAGTATTGTTAGCTATAGGCACTATGCTGTATAGTTAATTTTCATAATTATTTATCACAAAATAGAAACTTTGCACTCTTAATCAACTTTACTTCCTCAAACCTCAGCTTCTGGCAACCATGCTACTCTGTGCTTCTATGAGAGAGACAATTTGACTATTTTACATTCTCTATATAAATGAAATCATATAATATTCGTTTTTCTGTATTTGGCCTATTTCACTTAGCATAATGTCCTCCAGGTTCACTCATGTTGTCACATAAATAGAAAAATATTTCATGTTATGGATTTGAAGAATTAATATTGATAAAATATCCATATTATACAAAGTAATCTGCAGATTCAATGCAAGCTCTATCAAAATCCCAATGGTATCTTACACAGAAATAAAAAAAAAATTGAATGTGTATGGAACCACGAAAGACCCTCAAGGGCCAAAGCAATCTTGAAATAGGAGAACAAAGTTCAAAACATCAAACTTACTGATTTCAAATTACATTACAAAGCTATAGTAATCAGAACAGTATGGTACTGGAATAAACATAAATATACAGACCAATGGGAATAGAATAGAATAAATAGAAATAAGTTTGTTCACGTATAGTCAATGATCTTCAGCAAAGTTTTCAAAAACACAGTGTAAAAAGAATAGTCCCAGATTTTTCTAAAACACCCATATCTAGATGACACAATTGCCATGAAAAAGAAGTACTTTATTTCAGAAACTACTTTCCAAAGCACAGCACTAGGAGATAAGAGATTATTTTAGTTCCAACTGTAACATTAAATGGCTAACTTCGGACAAATTGGTCAGTCTTGATGAAATTATTTAATCTTGTATTACCATATTTGATTCTGAATTATCCACTGACTCAATTTTCTCTGAATTATTACAATTAAGATTTAGGTGTGTTTTTTTTTTTTTTTTTACTTAACTGGATTTAAGTAAAACAATAAAATTCCATGTAGACTGCATCATCACATATATATTTGCAGAAAAATGCTGATATAGCTGACAATGTTGGTGGGTCACAGAATAACTCTATTTTGAGTTTTCTGTACATTTAAGCCAATTCCCAATGTAGGGCACAGTCAGATTAACCTAATCAGATAAATTTTAGTTCAATATATTAGCCTGTAAATTATTTTATTATGTAATAATCTCTCATATAGCTACAGAGTTAGAAATATTTTAGTTTAGTTTACAAAAAGAAGAAAGGAAGAGGAAAAAAAGTCACAGCTAAGAATTTATTTTAGTCTAGGAACTTAAAAAAAAATCTGTTTCTAAGTATATTGTGTCAGGTAAAACATTGCCTTGTCTATACAACAACCTGAATATATCACTGTATTTGTTCTTGATGCATAATTTCAATCTTAGATTTAAGAGTTTTTCACATCCACAAGATTGTGAACTCTTTTGAAAATGAAATCTTTGTTCTGAGGAACCGGACCAGTGTCTGGGCACTATTAATATTAAGTGTGGACTAAATAAATTGATAGGTAATGGACAAATTAGTAGTATTAAATTGCAATGAGAGCAAGTCTTTTAAATGTCTTCACTGATGCAATATCTTGCATGTATTGGGCACATTAATAATGATATGAACTTAAAACACCGATATAATAGTTTTTATTTTTTGTGGGTATTTGCATACATAATAAATTACAAAACTATCTTTTGGGCAATATATATAAACTTCAACATAATTCTTGCTCCCCTGTGGTGATGAAGTAAAGAAAGAGATGTGGTATTTAGTAAAGAGATGTGGACTTTAGTTGATTTTGACTATGTCAAGAGTGTGTTAACAGAAAAAATATTAATTACTACCTGTCTTATTAATCTATTAAAAAGTGTTATGTGAAAATATGAATAGCATATATCTATTTCAAAAGTTGGTTTGGGAAATTTCAAGTGGCATATCAATCACTTTTCTATTGATGAAAGTTGTGTTGCCAACAAAACATTCTGAATAGGCTCAGGGATCATTCATTTTCAAAAACGGGCATTGTTATATCTGAATTACTAAAGATTTGGGTTGGATATGGTAGACAGGACAGGCTGTACTGAAATGCTACTCTTGTTGATTTTCTTTTTTTCTTACCTGCAACTTGATAGCAATTTAGAAACACTTAAAAAAGATTTGACAGATTCGAGTTTAGGATGTGTGGAACAAAGAAAAGAGAGATAACCAAAATGTTTTGCTTTATTGAGTTTGAGAAATGTTTATTTGCTTACTATGGACCATCGATATTAGAAATTTCTTCAAAACTTAGTCTTTAAACAATTTACTACACCTCCTTGCCCCAAACACTATTGTAAGTAATTTGCTAGGTCTAGTAACATGAGAAATTCTGTTCCTGAAACAATCAAAGTATAGATGTAATTTAAAAAAATAATTATATGTGTTAATTTTTTAAATGATATTTTCCATACACTAAAATTGGCATTCTGGAAAGGTTTTCTAAAGGAAAAACAAATTTTTATATAAAACAATTATATGGAAATATTTATAAGAATCAATAGTCTCTCTCATTCAACATTCTCATTCCATCATAAAACCTGTACATTTTTATGATGATCCCTTGGCCAAATTAGGAAGGAAAAAATATTACTTACAAGTTTTTTAAATTTTTTTTTTAGATTTTAATCTACCTATATGTAAATAGAGAAAAATATTTCAGAGTTTTAGTTATTCTCTATAAGCCTCTAATTTTCCACCTTCCCCAGGTCCTCACAAATATTATAAATTTACATCAGGGAAACTCTACTCTATAGGTTTTTGGAATATGCACTTTTGGGACTGGTGGCTGATTTCTTGTCTGAGATTAATTTGCCATAATTATGTCCTAGCTCTGATGCAATTTAGCCTGGAGGAAAATGTGAGGTCTGTTATTCACGTGTCTTTTTGAAATCTACTGAAAATGCCGTGGCATATTCAGGAATCAATAAGTAGCAGAATCTGACAGTAACAGTAAGGTCTAGTAATAGTAAGTTTTAGTAAGGGAGACATGTTGGAGCTAAGCTGTATTGAATATGGAGCTTAAAAAGCCCTATCACATTTAAGAGCTAGCTTAGAGTAGCAGAGCATTTGTTAAAACATTGTTGATCCATTCCCAAAAAGTTAATGCCATTTTTAAGTACTAAAAATTATGCATTTATATGGAAGCTATTCTCTTTATCAAAATACCTAATTGTCATTAAGCTATAAAGAGACAAGTTCTAGCAAGGGTCTAAGATTCCAACACCCATATGCCTAAGATATTTTTAAATATCTTTTAAATTATAACTAACAATCAAAATTATATTAATTTCAGGTGTACAACATAATGATTAGATATTTATATACTTTACAAAATGATCATCACAATAAGTCTACTTACCATCTGATAGCCATACATAGTTATTACAATATTTTGACTGTATTCCCTATATAGGAATGTACTTTGCATTCTCATGACTTATTCTGTAACTGGCAGTTTGTATTCCTTAGTCCCCATTCACATGAGTATTTTAGATATTTATTTAATTTTGAATTTAAAGAATAATAATTTCCATTAATTGTTAAACAAATGCAGAAATTTGTAGATAAAAAAAATGTTCCAATGCTTCAAAACGTATTTAATGACTTCTATTTTAATGTGTTGTATGTGGTGTGAGAAGTGACTGTTAGAAAATAAAATTCTCAGAGCAAGATTGAGAGAGCTCAGTGGTCAGCGCTATAAAACAATCTATTGGAATATAAACAACATATAAATGGTTCTATTGACTTTAGAAACTATCCTGAAAATAGAACAAAAGAAATCAGCATTGAAAACTGTAAGAAATATATCTTTTGCCTGTAGTAACATGGGGTCATATTGTGTTGGGTCAGTGGCAGCATGCTGATTTATGATCATCACTGAGTCAAAGGCAACATGGATGTGTTTATCCACACTGATTCTGATTTAGAGTTACCAGATGTTGTTGGCACCTTTTACCATGAGATTTGGTTCATTTAGTCAAAACGATTAATAGAAAAGCACATGCTAGAGAGAATCTACTATCCTGTAAGCAAAGCTGGGGCAATGATGGAGCAAAATAGCTTATCCACAGCAAGTCAGCGGGAAGTTTTGTTCTGTCACCTCTCTTCATTAATCTGTACACATGACTGCTTGGAGAGACAGTGAGTTGATTAGGTCTGCATCACCATCAGCATACAGACACTCATCACTACTTCTCATTTTCATATGACCCAGATGGTGTAGCTGCTTGACTGCAATTTTCCTTTATATGTGTTTTTAATAGGTTCCTTTTTTTAGATATTGACTTTGAACCCTCTTACAGATATTTAAAGCCAAGCTAAATTAACTTCTCTTTCAGTAACAACTTGAAGTAACCACATTTTGAAAAAAAAAATACTTGTGTGTGTATATATATATATATATATACATATTTAAAATTGTTTTCTAGTTATCTCTGGGCCTAAAGAAATCTTATGTGTCAAAATTAATATTTAGTTGATTTCTGCAATGTCCTGAGGAAGTATATTTGACATACTCTTTTAGTATGTAGTTTAAGAAATAAAAGCAAAAGATTACTTCAAGAAAGAGTCAAATAAAATTGAAGAAATAAAACTGAACCTTAGACAGGATCTTATTATTAATCTAATCTAATCAGTTTTATAAGTGACAACACTTAAAGAATTTAAATTATTTAACAGAGGTTACACAAAGAGTGAATTAATTTTGTGTTATGTTTCTGACTTACCTTCTTACTCAATCTTATGGTTGTGTTTCCTAGATATTATCTGGGGTTCCCTGTGCCTGCAAACTTAGTGCCTTGAATCCATTTCAAATGGGAAGTCCATTTATTCTCCATAAAATCTTCAAGTTCCCAAAAGTAAGGCCACCCCCCCCCCCAGAGTATGTATATCTCCAGGCAAATTTATTTGTGGAACCCTGTTCACAGAAGCAACTTGTATTACAAAATTCATGGGCGTATTTGTTAAATAATGATTTATTAATACAGGTTTGGAATAATGAGTAGAGAAGAGATACTTATATAGCTATTTATTGTCCAATCAGTATATGTGAAGATTCTTCATAGTATTCAGGCACCATTTTCTTCTATTTATATGAGTCCAGAAAACATATTTTTATTGGAAAATATGCCCTTCCTGGTTAACTTAATTAGTTCCATTATAAAAGAAGAAATGATCTTACTACTCAAAATGCCACATGTCTTTAAACCTACTTGCATTGAAATGAGGTAAATATTTTTGTTTCTGTAGTTCCCTAATACCATGTATTTAACAGCATATTCATCATTACTTGTAATGCAGCATCATCCATCATGCTGCCTGTGCATTCTGATTTTCATTGACTCTCAAAGGTTGTTTCTGTGCTTCATTAAAGATGACCATAAATGCAAGAAAATGTGAGTAATAATTATTTTCTGGTCATATTCTAATTTTCATAACATAAACATAGAATGACACATCATCCAACCATGATTTATCTTGAAATCTTTATGCTATAATTGTTGTTTCTAAAATGTAATCTCCTTTAATGTTGATGACATACCAGCCTTCCACCTACCACCACCAGCTAAAAGATTAGGTGGCAAGCCAATGAGAAGAGTGAGGAGAGGAGTTGTATTGTGTCTGTATCTCACCTGGTGTGACATAAGACCAAGCTAGGAGAACATGAAACAAAAACATCAATTGTGAAAGAGAGAATATTGATTAGAACAATTCATTGATTTTGGAAATGTGATAGTTACCTTTGGATTACTCACTTGAGTTATAGTGCCAGTTCTTAAAAAAGGGTGACTATCCTGGGTGCTGGCTGTGGGGATTCAGGATGCCTGCTACCACCCCAACTACTCTGGAGTACTGTAGAATGGAGCTGGCACCACAATAAGAATATTGACAGGAGCGGGTATTTGGATGGAGCTCAAATCCAAGAATCTTCATAGGATGATCAGTAGCCCACAGCCCTGAATTTTTCCTGTGTCTAATATGAGTGAGACATCAAAAATAGTGTATAAGCACCATTCTGGGAGTCTATTTTCAACAGTCTCATAAAAGAGATATCACACTGACCAGCATGTAGTCTCCACTCGTGAGGCTATTTCCTTTAACTGGAGTCCATACTCCTGAAAGGGAGAGCTAAGAATCAGAAAATAGCAAGACTTAGAAAATTTTGACAAAGATGTGGCAAAGCATGCTGAGACCCCCTGTGGCATGGAATCCAACATGAGAGTCCCACTTGCCAGTGTCTAAGGATAATACTAATGGCGGGGGGGGGGGGCTTAAATTTGTCCTAGCTACCTCTATCTCTTGCTTAAAATTTCTGTTTTTGCTGAATGTTTAATCTTCACTCATATTCTGTTGTTTTTGTTTTATATTTTCTTTAATTCCACTTTACCATTGACCCAAATATAAGACATGACTTTATTTTTTAAAAATTTTGTTAGATGTCTTATATTTGTCACTAATAATTCTAGACTCCAGAGAAACAGCAAATATCAGAACAACCAAAACTTTCTTACATTTTTAGGGAGCTTACGTCCTAGTGAGAGAGAAACATAACGAGATAAAGAGATAAAGTGCACAATACACTAGATATAAATAAAGACTCTTCTTAAGAGAAAAAGAAAGATAATCATGGGATGAGATATTATAGGCATGAGGAAGATACAAAGTTAAGAAAGACAGCCAACAGGGACCTGGCAGAGAAGGGGCTACTACACTAAAGGCTGAAAGAGAAAGAGGAAACCATTTAAGTGTAGGGAGGAGGGACTAGTGCAAAAACCTACAGGCAAAGATAAGTTTGCCATATTTAGGAAATAGTGAGGAAGCCAAGCTGTTGAAATAGTGTATGAGAGGAGGGATAATAGAGGATGAAATCTGAGAAGTCTGTTTTATGAGTGTTTAACCTGTGCAGTCACAAAAGATCTCATTGTTGGACAGGCCCGGAACTTGATTTAATGCTCTGCTGTTGCCATCTTGAAATTCTTACCAATTTTATTATTGAATTTGTGTTTGTAAGTGAAGTCTGATGGGAAAATAGAACAAGCATGTGGGCAGAGATACTATATGTAATATGCATGTCCACAGTTCTCTGTAGCCACATTCACATGCAGCATTCATAATGTCCCATAACAAAATTCCAGTGGACTTAAAACATGGGAATTCAGCAAGATTCAAAACAAAAATACGGTAGAAGTGAAATAAATGACTTAGAAAGTAGAACAGTAATAGTTTGAGAAGGCAAACTTTATCTCAAACTTGAACTTGCTTTGGACAAACAAAGAAGACAGTAGTGTCTAAAAAGCACAAGTAACCATACAATTCTATTGTACCTTTAGTACTCATTTTATCTCCTTGTATTAGTCAAATATTTACCTGACAAGGATGACTTAGAAAGGAAAGAGAAAAATAGGGTAATCAATAGCTTGTTTCTTTTCAGGCTTTCCTTACTCATTGGTAAGCTGAAGGTGGGGGTATTAGTAGAATAGGAACATATTTAGAGTGATATAAACAGTTCAGATAGTTTTCTAAAGTACTTCCACTATTGTGGTAAGAATAAAATACCACATGTACAAACTATGAAATATCAATTTTGTAATTTCAGTGTTTCTGCACATTATTTAAATGCTGTTAAATTTACATTAAAATTGGCTTTCACAATATAAAAACAGACAGTAAAACTTATATGGCCATTAAAAATTTTAATTATTGTTTACTAAAATGACAACTAACAAATTAACAAAAACATGATGTCAAGAGACTAGCAAAGAAAAAAAGATGAAAAAACTATATATTTAGGTGTCTTTAGTAACACATTTTTCCTGATTTTGAACAAAGGGTTTATATTTTTCTTTTGCACTGGAACTCACAAATTGAGCAGCTGACCCTTCTGAAAAGTCAGACTTTTCATGTCATGAGGAATCATTTAAATAATTGCATTAAAATTTACCTTTATTCTGAAATTATTAGTAAACATTAGAGTTTTGAAGAAAGAAATTACATAATCTCATTTATGTTTGAAGAAAATTTTCTAGCAAAGAGACCAATTTATGGGCCTCTCTCAGTAATTTGGCAAGGGATGGTGGAAGCTTGAATTATATGGTATATAAGTAGAGGAGGTGAGAGGTTGTAAAGATCTCCATGTATGTTTTGGGTAGTAAACATTATGGACTGTCCAGCTGGATAAAGTTGTTAAAGAGGAGTTAATAAAATGTCAAGGATGTTGGCCTAAGGAACTGGAAGCATACAGGTGCAAATTACTGAGAACTAAAGACTAATAGAGAAGTGGGCTTTATTTTTATATTTTGTGGGAGAGTTGAATGTCAACAACTCTTTTGAGAACAAATTAAATTTGCAATATATCTTAGATATACAAGGGAAGATATCTAGTAAGCAGATGGATATTGAGTTTGGGTTTAGGAAGTCTGGACAAGATATGTAGGTTTGTGAACCATTAGCCCACAGGTTATGTTTAATGCCATTGGGGTTGGTGAAGATTAGCAAGAAGGAAGTATATGCATAGAAGAAAAGAAGCCAAAAGAATAATCTCTGGACCTTTTCAGTGTTTAAAGACAAAGCAGATAAGGGAGAGACAACTAGAAAGGTCGAAATAAAACCTAGATGTTGATGTCTCTAAAACAATTGAAAAACTTGATTTATCTATTTGCATGCTTCTTGTCACCTCAAGTGCAGAAGTTTGAGTCAGTCACATTCATCATCACATTATAACACATTATCATAATAGGTCTGCAAATTCCTATTGTTTAATTAATTTTATTACTTTCATTTTATTACCTCATTTTAATACCTTTTCTTTAATAATATGTGTATACTTTATATGTTGTTGTTCTTTCTTTGTATTACAAGTAGATATTAATGATTTGTTTTCATTGTATTTTTAACATGAACAAAATTATGTAAATGAGTTATATTTTCATTTCATTACTTTTTTTTTTTTTTTTGTAAGCATTACACTTGAAGACCTGGCCATCTAAAATGTAAATCTTGCCCACTGTTTTCTAACTGCTGCATCATCCTCCAGGCTGTGTTGTCAAAGAAAAATTGCACTGGACTGAGTTAAAAAGGAAAGAAAGATTTTATTCAAGACTATTACAAGAGATCAAAAGGTTGCAATAGAGGAGAAAGATTAAACTCAACTTCTGGGAAACAAAGGCAGGAGAGTTTGTAAGCTCTGGAGTGAGCTAGTGGAAAAGTACTGGAGGACATTAAAGTGAAGAATGATCCATGTGATTAGGTCAGCTGCTTTTGCTAACTGTCCCCTCTCTAAGTTAGGATCCTGTCTTTCTACAGAGACTGGGGAAGAGGGGCACTGTTTATTCCAATTGCATGTCATAAGGATGGCTCCTCAGGTCCTTGAGAAAGACATTTCTGGATTATAAAACTGGCAAAGGCATTAAAGAAAATTTATACCTCAGAGAGGCAGAGAATTTACAATTCCAAGTTTTCTAAAGTAAATAATCTAAGAAAAGGAAGTTCAGGGCCCAATAGTCAAGAAGAAATCTCTCTGAAGTTCAGTCAAACTAAGGAAAAAGTAAAGGATGTCTTATTAAACATCACATTTTAGGTATGCAATTTCAGAGATAAACAGTAGGTTGCTTCCACCTTTCTGCTACCACAAATAATGGTGTAATAAATACACCTGAGTACTTATTCACACCCACCAGCAGTGCATGGGAAGTCTTTCAATTTCACGTTCCTAAAATTTTCCATCACCTACCATGCTATTTTATCTTTCTAATAAGTAAAAAAGTAACAGCTAATTGTTTCTTCTATATTTGTATTTATCTAAACACTAATGATTATTATTATCTTTTGGTATGTATGTTATCTTTCTGTGTTTTCTTATCTATAAATTATCTGTCATAACTTTTGCCATTTCCTTTTCTATTGGGCTTATTTTTTTGTTGCCATTGTTATACATTTACAAAGTATTGTTTATCTTCTAGACTAGCCCATCGGCAATTTGAGAAATAGAAAATATCTTCCTTATTCGGTTTTATATTTACAAATTTTTTCTCAGGTATCTATATTACATAGAAATTCTTAACTTTGCTGTAATCAGACACAGATTGTATATTTGCCTTGATGTATTCCTTTCAGGGTTTTATATGAAAACTTTCCCCATCTCAGTGTCACAAAGATATTATTCTATATTTTTCTATTAGCTTTATAATATCCCCTTTCATGTTTTTTTAGACCTATCTAGAATGTAGTTATATATAGAATTTTAGTGAAGAATCCACATTTATTTTTCTCCATATAATATGATATTTTTCTCCATATAGTATGACATTTTTCATAACCTTGACACTTTAAAATAGTACTGATTAGTTATTTTATAAAATGTAACTTAACTCAATTTGTCCAGTGTTTTCTCATAATTTCTCATAATTGGAATTTTTAGCAAGAACATCACACAGATGATGTTGTATTTTTAGAGCATCATACTAACAGCTTATAATATTGAATTGTGTTATTACTGATGATATTTACATTGTTCATTAAGTTCAGTTATTATTACCAAATGTTTATATTGTAAATTTATTATCTTCCTCTTTGTAATAATAAATATCTTGTAGAAAATAGTTTGAGACTATACAATTTCTCTTTTTCTTCAAACGTCAAGCCACTAAATTTTCCATCTAATGGTGAACTTGTCTACAATATTAATTACTGTGAAATTTGTCTAATGATAATAATACTCTGTCCTTGATAATTGTTTCATAGTTATGTAAAATTTTAACATTAGTAAAGTAGGATAAGAAATGCAAACAAAAAACTCTTGGTGGTATCATTAGAACTTTTCTATAACTCTAGAATTAGTTTAAAAATTAAAATAAATAAAAAATTAAAAATCCAGAATTTTATTTAGAATTATATTGAATCTATAGGTTAATTATCAGTTAATTTGAGGACAATTAACATCTTATAATTTAACTGTCAACTAACATCATATATGTTTGTTTGTCTCATTTAGTAGTACAATCCAACCATCTTTCATGAATGAAAATTTCATGGATAAGAAAACTGTGAGCTTTCTCAAATGCTAGTTCTTTGTCAAGGCAGGTAAGAATTTAGGTTTAATACTTTTATTTAGTAATGTGGAGGTTATTGGTGACCTTCCGAAGAGACGTTTCAGTGGAATAGTCAGGTTGAAGCCCAGTAAGAACATATTCATCAGAGAAAGGAGAGATGGGAATTTAAAACAGAACACACTCAGTTACTGCAAGAAAATTTTATGCAAAGAGCAATGTTACAGATCAGTAGCTAGAAAGATACATGGATTTAGGATATTTCTTTTTCCTTTTTAAATAAAAATATAGCACAGAAGAAATATAGTATGGTTCTGTACTGATGGAAATCCAGGAAAGAAAGAAAAATTGGTAAGGGATATAAAGGGCAGACACAGTTGGAGCAATTTCTTTAGTAAGATTCAGTACAAAAGTGGGAATTGGCTAAAGAGAAAAAAGTGAGAACTGTCAGTATCATTGAGGTTTTTATTTAAGCTCTGTTCTATAATCCTAGTAAAGCCATAGACTAGATAAAAATCTGGATTTGGGAGGTGTTTTGGATTTGTTTATTTGTTTGTTTGTTTTAAAGGAGCACAATAAAGTAAGAGAGGATTCAAATTCCTGAGGGTAAATGCCCCTAAGTAATTGTGATGGTTTATTACAGAATTTAAGCATGGAGAATGAAAAGTAAGAACACAAAAGGGCTTGAGAATGGTGAAAAAGTGGTGAAATCAATGTGCTGTAAATCCCATAATGTCAAAATTTATGGCAATTCAAGTATTAGAAAGAGGGAGCTTTTCATGTCTTTGATTTTTATTTGTACTGTTTATTTCCCCAATCATATGAACTAGGCTGCTGCCCAGGAATGCAGTTCTAGTTTTAAAATAATTCTTTTCAAGATACTCTTGTATTTCTTCTACAATGTCAAACTTTGTAAAAGATATTATCAGATAGATGATAGATAGAAAGGTAGGTAGCTAGGAAGATAAACAGAATTTATAGATAATATGTATCACATCTGAGATCACCCATACTTAAAATATTATACAAAAAGTCCTTTTAATAACTTTCAACACACACTTCTATCTGTCTGTCTGTCTGTTTCTCTCTTTCTTTGCCATTATGGGAGTGAATATGCTTTATGTTATTGTACACAATTACTATTACTTGACAAGCTTATTTCTTTTATATCCTATGATAGAACTAAAATTTGATGAATACACACAAACACACTTTGGAAAATAGAATTGTTCACGTATAAGTACATAGGGGAAGCATTTTATTTTTTCTTTGTGCTCACATAATATTTTCAGATATTGGGCTTTGATATTGCTGCTTTGCATTCTAATTACATACTTAGCTGTCTCTCCATGCCCCTCTCATTCTTATGCATGGCATGGCCAGTATCTTAATATTTATAGCTATAACATCAGGCCAGTGCTAGGCACATGGGAGGTGCTGAATATTTATATACTGGATAAATAAATACATAAATAACATGAATCAATAGAAAGAGTGAACCCAAGAAATATCCTGAAGAAATACTCTAAAAATAATGTGAAGTATCTTATGCTTGTAAAACACTAAGATGGATGAACTACTGATGGTCTTTTGCCTGACTAAATTAAATTTATTAAAGGCACAGGTAATACAATTTTATGATAGTCTTTATGCTGCCAAGTCTTTCATTTGAGAAAGTATAAAATAAGCAATTAGAGATTTCTACTAACAATTTTAATAAAAACAAAAGGATTTGCTTTACAACCTGTGTGACAATGATCAGCAGTGTTTAAACAGTGTATCAAATCCTGCTGTAATAATAGTCATTTTTAGACTGTGTTAGTCCTTGCCCTACTTAAACCCTAATGTGAATTTGTTTGTTCTAAAATTAACCTGATTATTATGAAATTCTAGGATACTGTTTCATCATGTTAAAGATTTGTTGTTCCAAAGTTGCATTAAGAAATCACTCAAAAAATACATACCCCTCAAAAAATGTTGTGCCTATATGTGCCTAAGTAGGATATGGTCATAGAGTTAGCATAGACCTGTGAGCACAAATTCTTCAATGACACATTGAAGACCTTCAGCATTTGGCCATTTAGCTTCTATCTTAAGGAGACATAAAATGGAGAAGAAACAAAATAAATATTTTAAGAAGCTAATTATCTACATATTTAACAGATTATATAAATATATATACTCCAGAAAAATATGATGATAGATTATAGCTACCTTTTACTACACATTTACTATGAGCAAGTAAGTAACATATTTTATTTTTTCCAGTTTTATTAAGATATAATTGATGTACACCACTGTATAATGTTAAGGTGTACAGAAGAATGTTTGACTCACATATATATAAAATAATTACTGCACTAACTACAGTTAGCCTTCATCATCTCATGTGAACATAAAAATAGATTTTTAAAATTCCTTTTAATAAGAACTCAGGATTTATTCTCTTAACTTTCCTTTATATTGCCCAGCAGTGTTAAATACTGTCACCATGCTGTACATTACATCTTTAGCACTTAATTTTTCTATAACCAAAAGTTTGTACCTTTCAACCACCTTCCTCCAGTTCCTCCTCCCCCAGTCCTGCCTCTGGTAGCCACAATTCTCATATATTTTTCTATGAGGTTTCTTTTTTTTAAGATTTCACATATAAACGAAATCATACAGTATTATCTTCCTCTATCTGACTTATTTCATTTAGCGCGATTTCCTCAAGGTACATCTATGTCGTCACAAACGGCAGAATTTTTTTATAGCTGAATGATATTTCATCGTGCATGTATAAATATATATGTGTGTGTGTGTGTGTGTATATACATATACATATACATATATATGCACATACATGTTCATACATGTGTGTGGAATATATATTCCACAACTTCTTTACCCATCCATTTGTCAATAGAGTGACATATTTTCCTCTTTCAATAATACATGAGTATGTAAATTTTGTCATAATCATAGAAATATAGACTGTGACTTAGAAGGTACTAAATCAGTGATACTGGTCACCTATGGAGAGCAAAAGCCATATTGTAAAATATTTTAAGAATTTTGTCAGCTGGTAGATAAGGCATTGATGGCCTGAAATCATCCACAGAGAGAATATTGACACAGGAAATTTGTGAATGATTAAGACCTCACCCCCCTACCTCACTCTATCCAGATGTTAAACATTGACCAGTACAGCATTTAAGTTATTTGTAAATAAAAGGACATAAGAGAAAGTGGCAGACTAGTAATATGAAACTACCTTCCAAAAGCCCATGCTCTTAAGCAGAGTTTATAGTAAATCCTGGCAAAACAATGGGATAGCGTTTGTCCCATTTCAGAATCCTTTAAAAACTGAACCAAAACTTGGTAACTGTTTTATTTGAAAGACAGTTTGTCCAGTGTCTTAATCTTGAGAATGATGAAGTTGAAGTATACACAGTTTAAATGACAAAACTGAAATCTTAATGTGGGTTTGGCATGGCTTGAATAAATTCCATCTTTCAAACAATTGTCAAGATTATCTCCCTAATAAAAAAGAAAAAAAACAACATAACTTGATTTCAAAACCTTTGGATGCCTTTTAATTCTTTACACTTTGAATTCTCTGATATTTTATCAATACATATATAATATACCTTGGCTCACACTTTTCTTAATTTGAAAGCCCAAAGCTCGCTTACTTTGTCTGTTGGTTTTGTTTATATATTTATTATTTACATATGTCAGTCTCACATTCTAGCACATCTTACATTCTAGCAACAAAAATCACTGTTACTAACATGTTTATGCTATCACTACCTAAAGTGATTCTCTGTTACCATCTTCTAAGTTCTGTTAGTTTTTAAACTAATAATTCTATTAGCTTTTGTGTCCTCCTAGTAATAATTTATTATCTTTATTATTGTTATTATTGCTTGGCAATTTAACTATCCACTGGTATGTGGATAGTTGAATGCCCCTTCCACCTTTATTATTGGTGTAACCACAGCATTTAGGCCTGTATTGGACATGTGTCAGGCTCTGAATATGTATTTGCTGGGTGAATAATTAATGATCAATATGCTTAGAAGAGTAAACTCAAGAAATATCATGTACAAAAATCCTAAATATAATATAAAAAGTCTTATAAAATCCTAAGATATGAGGAAATGATAAACTAATGACCTGTCATTTGGCTACAGTTTGTTTTATTCAGTGGAAGAAACCAACTTTGTGGTTTCTTTTAGATCTATAATATGGGACTAAAAAGAGCCACAAGCTGACTTATAAAAAGAAAGGAGAGAATTCAAAACAAAACACTAAGAAAAAGATTGTTTTCTAACTCGCTTCATTATTATTTTGATGTGAGAGAATGTCAAATTTCATGACAAGGAAAAATGACATAATGAGGAGGAATATAACATACATTATTTTTCTTTCTAATTTTCAAATATCACTATGTCATTAGAACTAGAAATTAAAGGACTTGGTGGATAGAGCAACCAACCAAAATAATCTCTGTGAACAAAGGATCATTTAGGAATATGAAATTGGAAAATGAAGCAACGAGGAAGAATTAAGAAACCCAGGGGAAGGAAAATAAGTTTTTTTGTTCTGGAATTTTTTAATAGCCAAAAGAAGCTTCTGTTTAAAGTAACTGTCAAAGCAAACAGCCACCAGTTTAGGAATTTCCTTCTTCCAGCTACTCCTGTGGAGGCCCTTGCCACATGACTCATGAAGGAGTAGATGCTCTCACCAGAGAATGAACTTCCTGATTAGGTAGAGAATTCTTGTTATGATAATTAAATCTATTACCTCTTCCCTGGCTCTTTTATGAAAGTCACTCCTGACAAAAGAATAGAGGTGGATATGAAATGCAGGCTATATCTTCACTGATCTTTCTGAAAATAATACTATAGATCAATAAGCCTTTCCATTTTGTATACTCTCACAGTTAGACATGTTCTAAGTAGCAATTTCAAATTTCCAATTGTTTTTATTACCGAATGTTTTCTCCAGTGATTATGGTAGGGCGTGGGTAGGAGCTATGATAGAGGTCTGGCCAAGGTTAAAAAAAAGGATCTACAGCAGAAAGAGTGAATTATAATAGGAAAGATAGATAATGTTAGAGCAAAAACAGTACTAAACACCCTGCTAAACAATACAACTGGCATAGGGACTCTTAGAAAAAAAGAATATTAACATAAAATTTTTATGCATAAATTATTTGATCATAGCTATGGCAAACTATAGAATTTTCAATTTTTATGAGTCTTTAGCATGTTACTTTCTAACACAATTTTTGGTTTCTCCATTTAAATTAACCAGCAGTAGCCACTTTGAATATCACTTTCATATTTCTTCTTGATCTAGGCATCCCTTAAGCTCATTTTATTTGACTTTGATATTAAGAATGGGCTTAAATTAAAAATTATGATTTATATACTATATATGTAGTATATAAAGTATGTGAACATATGTTATATATTAAATAATATTGAATAAATTTACTGGAGTATACATTGAATGTAGTGAACCTATGTCTACCATCAATCATATCTATCTATCTATCATCTATTATCATCATCTGTCATATCTCTTGAATGGTTCTAGTAGAATCTTTTGCCATGAGAAAGTTATTTTCTTTAATTATATTAATTAAAAATTAAACTTAGCCCTTACATAACAATACTTTATGAATTTCATCAAGGATTCTACCTGTGATGAGAGTATCTCTCAGATCATTGTCAAATAAACTGCATCACCAATGATACCACAATATTAACAAATGTATTATTTATTCAATACATTATAAAATGCATGTAAAATATGTCATTTTTCATTGCCAAAAATGTTCTCTTACATTTTCTTCCTTTTAAGCTGCCTAGAGAATATTTTATCTGCTTATCGCAATATATGTTTAAGTCAGATTACTCCTAAATCTACATTTTAAAATGTAGTACATATCAATTGCGTAAGATCTATGTTTACAACTATTACATGAGCAAACTGTCAAGTTACTCTTAATGTATCATTTTCTTAACTAAATAAAATATATGGCAAAAAATGTCATTTTCTTTTATTTGCATTTTGGTTCTGCATTAAAATTCTATAATGAAGATTAAAATTATACATTCAGAAAATGCAAATATCACCCGGAAAAGGCTGTGAAAAAGAGGTAAAAGGCAATTGACACACTAAACTGTTATAGAGAGATAAAATAAAATTTTATCAATGCATGTGGCTTAACTTTGAAAGAGAGTCATTAGAATCAAACATATTTAGAATTATTAACAGTACATATCTACTCTTAAAAATCAATGTTAATATTAGTTTATATGATATAATTTTATATCTAATAAAAAGCTAAATGATATCTAATCAGTTATTACTCATTAATTATTTCTATAAATTTCTAAATGATTTTCCTCAAAATAAATACACTATAGTGAATTCACATAAGGCCTTTTAAACATATTTAGTTCTTCCATTGCTGTAAAGATCACTCAATAATTCGCATGATACAAAATGGAAGTTTTAAAATATAAAGTTTTATGATAATACTTCTAAAAATATTTCACCCTGCCTAATCCACCTTTGTGAAAACAGTCACAAATTGTAATAGTTTGGAGGATAGTCTTAATAAATCAGAAAACATAATACCATTTACAAATTGCTGTCTAATTTCACAGGCATAATAACAAAATATACTCATTACCAGGACTCTAATCATTTAGCTACAGTATCAAAATAAATAAATAAATAAATAAATAAATAAATAAATAAATAAATAAATAAATAAGGAGCATTATACTTTTTTATAATTAAGTTTGGGCAATTTACTAAAAACACAGAAAAAGTTTTCCAGTCTTATCTGAATATTCGCTACATTAATCATTTTAGAAGAGTATTATTAAAGTTGAATAAACTGTATCACTCAGTTTTCATTAGCTTATGCTATAATTACAAGCAAACTCCAAGTCTTGGTGAATTATACCCACAAAATTCATTTCTCATAGACATCACATATATTAACTGCAGGTCTGCCTCTCTATGTGTCTTCTCAAATCCAAGGAAGGGGTAAAGTTTTCCAAAACAGAGGAGTAGCAAAATTACGTAAACATGTGAGAGATTTTAAGCTTCTGCTCAGCATTTGCACCCATCATTGCAGCTCATATTATTGGCAAAAGCTAGTCACGTGGTGAAGGCTGATCACAATGGAGCATAGAAGAATAACACAGGGCTAGGCGTTAAATATGTAGAAACAGTAATATCCATGACAAAATTATATCAAGTATTTTTAAATAAAATATAAATAATTGTTCTTTGTAAGATAAAAAAATGAATTAACTCTAGCACCTCATTCATATACTAAACTAACCTATTTAAAAAATAAACTATAAAATTTTTAGTGGTAAGAAAATATTTAAAAGATTTAAAAACTATTATATTTTTAATATCATAAATTAAAAAATTATTCTCAATAACAAAGATGCATTTATTTTTTTTAAATAGAAATAATATTGTATAACTTAAATTATAACTTTGAAGTGATTTGTCATTATTTTGATGTTTAGCTTGGCAGTTGCTCCATTTTATTTTATTTTTCTATTGAAATATATTTAACAACAATTTATTTGACATACAACATGTTGATTTGACACATTTGTAAAATGAAATATGATTGTCACTGTTAACAATAGTTAGCACCCGTTCATCTATTAAAGGGCCTTTAGGTTGTTTCTGTACCTTGGCTATTGTGAATCATGTTACAGAAAATATGGGCATGCATATATCTCTTTGATCACCTATTTTCATTTCCTTTGGGTATAACCCCAAAATGGTATTTGCTGGATCATATAATAGTTTTTATTTTTTTTTGAGGAACCTCCACATTGCTTTCCATAGTGGCAACAATTTATATTCCCATCAGTGGTGTACAAGGATTCCCTTTCCTACATGTTATCACTACACTTGTTATCTCTTGTCTTGATGACAGCCATTCTAACAAATGTGAGATGGTATATCATTGTGGTTTTGATTTGAATTTCCCTGACGATTAGTGATGTTGAGCATCTTTTCATGTATCTGTTGGCCATATGGATGTCTTCTTTGGAAAAATGTCTGTTTAGTTCCCCTGACCATTTTTTCATCAGATTGTTTATTTTTTGTTACTGCATTGTATGAGTTCTTCATATATTTTGAATATTAACCCTTTATTCAATATATGGTTTACAAATATTTTCTTGCATTCTATAAGTTATTTTCTTTTTTCACATCCCTCCAGTTGCTTCCTCTATGTATAAATGTATGTATTATTTATTTATTCCGAAGTCCATATATGGTGGATATTCAGCTAGCTATTTGATTCTCTGTTTAAAGACTTAAGTTCCATAGACCAGCTGAACTCCTAATAATGTTCTGCTATGAATTCTTCTGAGAAAGAAAATAGTTAATAATAGAAATCAAATCCATTATTGCCAAAAGTATATTGTACTGAATATTTTCT
Organism: Macroglossus sobrinus; assembly: GCA_004027375.1. Lineage (NCBI taxonomy): Eukaryota > Metazoa > Chordata > Mammalia > Chiroptera > Pteropodidae > Macroglossus > Macroglossus sobrinus. The sequence goes on from PVKZ01002005.1 coordinate 246,486, forward strand.
ATTTGCATCTACAGATCTATTCCTCGTCATCATTCTTTTGGTCCCAGGAACCAAACTAGGAAAAACTATATCAATGGGTTCTGTTGCTCTCTAACTTCTAACCTGTTTCAGCCACTGGGAAGCACCATCAAGAAACAGTGGTTAGAAGGAACCAGGGTTGGCTTATTTTCTGCAGAGATCTTTTCTATTGTACCACTGTAGGGTGGCTGTCTTCCTGATTAGAGACAACAGATCTTACAAGGTTGTCTTCTCCAAACAGTTGTCTTTCCAAATAAGGACTTGGAAATCTTTTGGAAATGTTGGCATAGTGATATTAATGCCTCCTAACTATGACTGGCCCTAGGGCTTTCGTGATCTTCGATTAGTTCTTTTCATTAAAACTGCCCAAAACTTTGCAGAATTAAACTTAATTAAAATCTCCTCAGTCACCATCTTGACTCCCCTCTGTTTCCTTTCAGGATCCTCAGTGATACATTTGTTGACAATTGAACAGTGCCTCACTTTTTTTATGCAGCTATATGTGATTATAAAAATAAATAGAACCTATTGTTGAAAGTCTACTATCTGTCTTCTCTATATCTAACCATTATTCAATTCTAGCAGTTTGCTAACAAGTCCCACAGAGAGTATATGAAAATCTAACACTCTGTAGTCAGAGTCTACATGAACTTTATCTTACTCATTCTGTGGATAACCATGTGCTTCTTTCTCAGAGACACACTATAAACATAATTTACTAAAATATCTTTGTTCATTGGAGAAAAGGAAGAAAAAATTAATGAGAAGAAAAAGATGTTTATGAAGTACCTCATATATATCAAGCACTATGCTCGACACTTTTCAGATGTTATTTTGCTAGCCTGCACTTTGCTCAGGGAAATCTTAATTCCGTAAGTGCAACATACTTCTGAAAGTGAGTGAAGAAACAAAGGAAAAGCATTAATTTGTTTATTGATTTCACTTAGAGTAATAAAAAGACCTTCAAACCTTATAGTATATTCTTGTTGAAGTTACACCAAAAATGGACCATCAAGCACAATTGTTGCCCTTATTTCTCTTGACATGAACCATCAAGAAGAGTAATTTAGGACACCCTCAAGGTCACTAAGAAAGAAAATGATTTCATTAAAGCTATCAGATTTATCTTAAACATTGTGTTTTTCATTACACTCTAACCTACTCTTCTTTAAGCAAAATAAAACTAAAATTTGAATTAATTCTAAATGTGGTTACCAGCAGATAATTCTTAAAAAATGTAACCAATACAGAAAAATTTTATAAACACACTGTAATACATGAAAAGAAAGTGCTATTATGAAAGTAAATATAATTAAAGAAAAAATATAGCATAGTCCATACAATAGTTCTCATTTTATTAATAAAATTTGAGATAATGAGCCTGTTATATATTCTTATCCCACTATATGGTTTGAAATGATACTAAACAAAGAAGTTAGATTCTTCAGTATAGATTTCTCAATTAAACTTAATGTGAAATGGTTAAAACTATAAAAGAAATGCCAAATATATAGAAAAATATTTATTATTTAATACATTTATCCCTTTTATTGACACTAATTAATTTTTTTGCAAATTTAGCTTCTCTTTATTTTTACTCCAAGTATTTTACCAAATAAAAACATAAAGTGATTATAAAATACAAATAAAATTACATATTCTTACCTAAAATCAGAAAATCCCAGAAGGGTGCTTGGCCAGCCATTCTGTTGGTATAGTCCTTCCTAGCAAGTACCATTTTAAAACAAGAAATAATCCCTAGATAATCTATCCCAAGTATTTTTTTAAACTAATTAATTTATTTTAATTAGTTTCAAATAAACATTACATTGGTTAGACATTTATATAGTTTATAAAACAATCTCCCTAATTATTCCTTCTCTCCTCTAGTTTTCCACCTAGCCACCATATTAATGCTAACTGCATTCACTATGCTGTGCTCCCCATCCCCATGACCAACCATTAACTACTAATTTTTACATCTTTAACCCTTCACTCCTTTCCTCCAGCCCCTCAACCCCCTTCCCCTCTGGCCGTCACCAGATTGTCCTCTATATTTGTGAGTCTATTTTTGATTAGTTTGTTCTTTTTGTTCCTTAGATTCTTCATACAAGTAAAATCATATGATATTTGTCTTTGTCTAATTTATTTCACTCAATATCATAACCTTGAGGTCCATTCATGTCTTTGCAAATGGTAGGACTTCATTTTTTCTTTTTTATTGCTGAGTAATATTCCATTGTATATATGAACCATAACTTTTTTATCCAATCATCTGTCGATGGAAATTTAGGTTGCTGCCATATCTTGGCTATTGTAAATTGTGCTGCCATGAATATTGGAGATATTTTAAAATTAACGCTTTGGCTTTTTAGATAAATATAAGTATAATTGCTGGGTCAAAAGGTATATACATTTTTAATTTTTTGAGAAAACATACTATTCTCCATAGCAGCTGTACCAATTAGCAATCTCAAAAATGTACAAGGGTTCCCTTTTTCTGCATCCTTGCCAATACTTGTTATTTTTATAATTTATTGATGATAGCTATTCTGACAGATATGAGGTGATATCTTATTGTGGTTTCAAACTGCATTTCTCTGATGATTAGTGACCTTGAGCATCTTTTTATATGTCTATTAGCCATCTGTACTTCCTCTTTGAAGAAATATCTGTTCAGGTTTCTACCCATTTTTTAATTGAATTGTTTGTATTTTGTTGTTGAGTTTTATAGGCAGTAAACTCTGATACTACTAACAGTAATTTCTTTTTGGATATATCCCCCCAGACAAGAGAAACAAAAGAAAAAAATAAACAAATGAGACTATATCAAACTAAAAAGTTTTTATACAGCAAAGGAAACTATCAGCAAAACGAAAAGACAACTGACTGATTGGGAGAAGATATTCCTAATGATACAACTGATAAAGGGTTAATATCTAAAATATATAAAGAGCCCAGAGGTTTTTTTTTTTTTTTTGTATGACAAAGTAGAAGTTGTAAATCACAGAGGCAAAGTAAAAACCTGGATGAGAATAAATCATCAAGCTGCAAAATTACATTAATCAGGAGGCACTTGTGACATGCTTCAATCCTTTAGAACAGACTTGTTGTTTGAAGACAGAGGTAGTATTTGCTGAACTTTCATGATAATATTGCATTTAATGATGGCCTACCATTCTGATGAGCTTATAGCTTTTAAAAGGTTCTTCATATTAGGCAAGACCCTGGTTGGATCACAGAAAGTTTAATTTTTCTAAATTCTTAAGTTTTATTTTGTTGCCATAATGGCTATATTTAACTTTAAATATGTAAGACCATAGTAGGTTGTATTTGTATGATGTTTTACAAAAATTAAAATGTTGCCTGTAGATTACATTTTAAGCTTGCATTACCTTTTATTTTTAAATTCAGTTTCTCCAAATTACCCAAGAAAATAGAGATTAAAATGAAGAAATTATGAAACTACTTTCAAAATATTTTTTAAAACAGAAAAAAAAGAATGTCTTGACCATCTAAGAAAGACATTATACCAATTCTTTACAAAGAATAAATCAGAAATTAAAAGCAGAGATGTTTGGTAATTCATTTCATGAGGCCAGTATTTCTCAAATACAAAAACTTGTCAAAGACATTATAGAAAACTATAGATTTATATCCCTCATGAACACACATGCAAAAATTCTCAACAAAATAATAATTCAAATCCAAAAAAGTATCACATAATTATACACCATTACCAAGTAGTTATTCCAGGCATGCAAGGCTAGCTCAACATGGAAAATTTGAGAAAGATGATCAATTTGACAAAGATGATCTACAAAAATTCTACAACTAACATCATACATGATGGTAAAAAACTTGAAACTTTTTCAGTAAGGTCAGATACAAAGCAAGGATATTCCATCTCACTACTATTTTAACATTATAATCAAAGTCCTTGTTAATGTAATTTAAAAAAGAAAAGGCAATAAAAGTATACAGATAGGAAAAAGAGATATGAAACTGTCTGTTCACAGGTGACATGATCACCTCTGTAGAAAATCTAAAAGAATCAACAACAAAATATCTCCTGAAACTAATGAGCAATTATTATTTCAGGATACAGAGTTAATACATGAAAGTTCTATATACAGCAATGAACAAGTAGAATTTGAAATCAAAAACACAATACCATTTACATTAGCAACTCAAAAAATGAAATACATAGGTATAAATCTAATGAAATATATACAACATCTATAAGAAGGTCAAGCTGAGATTACCTGCTTTTCTTGGAACTATATTAAATATTGCTTGTATAAATATAATTAAAAATAAACAAAAGAAAACATCTACAGCGTGATCAATAGATAAATACAAATCTAGTTTATATTAAATATAATGATAGTAATGATAAAGATCTTAATCCCGAGCTTCTCAACAAGTGTTTGGTGGTTTACAGGTGTATCACAATTGTGTTTCAGTGTTCCAAGATATTGATGATCTCATTCTTGTTAAGCCAGAATCTCTGGTCAAGAAACTGATACTTAATGGTAATCTCAGTTTGCCCTACTCTACTATATAATTATTATCACATCCTCTATATGCCAATATTTTTTAAAAGTTGAAAGAGCCAGTGTAAATCCCACTGGATTATGGTGTATAATCCTTCTAATGTATTGTTAAATTTGGTTTACTAGTATTTTGCTGAGAATTTTGACTTCTGTGTTCATCAGAGATATTGGCCTATAATTCTCTTTCTTTGTTATGTCTTTGTTTGGTTTTGGTATCAGGGTAATACTGGCCTTGTACAATGAATTCTGAAGTGCTCCTTCCTCTTCATGTTTTTGGAATAGTTTGAGAAGGGTAAGTACTAATCCTCTTCAAATGTTTAGTAGAATTTAGACTATCATCATCATATTCTTCTGCAAACTGTATAATACACAATTTTCTATAGATATAAATGAATTAAAGTCTTAATCAATGTCATATGTAATAAAGTTCTATATTAGTCATTAGTTATATTGATCATTAAATATTTGACAATAATTGAAGAAAATATAGATTTACCTAAATATGGTCTTTAAGCTTATATATTTACCAATATTAGATAATCCTCAGGATTCTGACTACTATTTCTAAAGATATAAGAATTCTCGATGAGATAGCGCAGTGAGAATATTAAAAATTAATGATCGATTGTAGGTAGATAGAAGGATAATAGCTGGCACTAGGGTTGTCAGGTGTACCTAATTACAGTAGCTGTGGCTCTAAGTCCAGGTAATTAAGGGCTCTGAAAGGTAGTAGCATTGATGCTAAACATTTACTACTATTGCCTTTCTCAAATATAAATAAATAAATAAATAAATAAATAAATAAATAAATAAATAAATAAATAAATAAAATATTTTAACATAAAATGAATTATATATATATAAATTACATATATATATATATATATATATACATACATACATACATACATACACACACACAAAGAATGTATAATACATTTACCATTGGTTATCCAGTGCCTCATAAAGAGATAAATAATTTTTTATTGCTGCTAATAAGGTCAAATAAAGTTTATTCTCATACAAGAAGACCTTTTAAGGGCATATAATTGCTAGAGAGTCAAATTATTTCAGAAAAGTTAACATTAAACTTAACATGCTTCAAGAATCTTTTTATTGTTTGGAGCTAACTATATATCACAGTTTATGGGTAACTTTAGAAGTATAATATTCATCATATTATAGTTATTCAATTTAATACTTAGTCATTATTGTATTATAAAAATTTTAACAAGTTAGACCTGCTAATTTCAAAGGAACTTGGGAAAGTTTAATAATCTAAAATTAAATGATTAAAGTTTAAAACAAAGCAGAATCACTCTAAGAAGTGAGAAAATTAGTGTCATTAGGCATTTTAGATGGGTTAATTGGCAATTTTAAAATCCAACTCTTTTTTAATCTTTAGTATTACTCAGAATTCATTGTATGACACTTAGTCTCAAAAAATAAGTGCATTTTTCTTTGAAGAGTTTTTGACAAAAATTAATTTTAAGGTTGTTTTTATGTGTATACTTGTTTAAAACACATCTCAGTTGCATAGCAGATAATGATTATGAGTTCATTTTACATAAGACATGAAAATTCCCTGTATAAAGAGAAAATTAGGCTATCAATGTTTGTGCAAACTGTGAAAAAAATGAAAGCATTGGGGAGTTATATATGAAAATATTAAGAGCACAATGTTTTAGTTTGATTTACATATGAGTTTGCAAAATTAATAATGCACAGTTTATCACAAAATGCTGGAATAGTGTAAAAGCCATTATGTAATATACTTTTAAATATCCTTATTATATTTTAAAAGTGAATTGTTTTTACTTTTTATTTAAACTGAAGCAAATATTATAGCGGATAGGAAAGCAGTATCTAGTCTTTTGCATATATTGTAATGTTGATCAGTTTCTACAAATTTTCCTCCTCAAAAGTCTTTTATACATATTTTGTGAATTTGCCTTTACCTCAGAATTTTATTGATATTAATTTCTATGGCTGACAGTCCCCATTCTATAGCTTTTATTTGAATAATCTATTTTTAAAAAAATTTACCTAGATGTTTAAATATTCTAAATATTTGAAAATTGACTAATTTAATGTAATAGTAATTCTCAACTTTTATCATATCAAAGATAATATGTTTAAAGTTATGTATCTCCTTATGGAATAAATATTATTAATCCAAGTGCAATAGCATAAAAACTGTAACATCAAACTGATAGTCTGCATTGAAATCTGAAAAGCAGTATAAAAATATGTGATTTTGCTGATCTCTATAGTCATCAGCTATTTATGCTAGATGAAAGGGTGGGTAGAGGCATGGGTGAAAAAGGTAAAGGAGAATATAGTCAATAATATGTGATAACTTTGCACAGTGACAGATGATTACTAGACTTAGTGCAGTGATCACATTATAAGGTATATAAATGTTGAATCACTATGTTGAGCACCTGAACCTAATATATTGTATGCCAACTATACTTAAATAAAAAACAAAATAAAATAATGTCTGTTATTGCCTAGAATAGCTTTTCTTATATCTATATAATACACTTTAGTTGAATCTAGAAATCTTTGTCTAGGAATTATGGATTAATTAGACAGTAGATAGCACTTGTTCCTTCCATCAAAGAAACTATGTAATTAATAAAGCAAAATATATGTGTAACTTTAAAATAATTATGTATATAAGCTAGTCTTTGCCATTGTGGTATACAATTCAGACTGAAGTAAATTCTGCTATCTTTGAATGGTTGTAGCACTTTTTAATACCCTGCTTATATTTTTTCTTCATGAGTCATATTTGAAACACACACATATGTGCATTTATATACACTATTACATTCTCTTTTAGAACTTACTCCCAAACACTGGGCATCAGTTGAATACTTACATACTTCGTAAAAGTTTGTTGTAAACGTACTCAGCAGCAATGACAGTGATAGAAGAAATATGGGAACAAAGTACTATAAGTGCTTAGTAAAGGAACTTGATCTGGGCCATGAAGACTGGGTGCCACTGGGGGAGAAAAAAATTTTTCAGAGAATAAGTTTAAAAGTATTCCAAAGAATAAAACAGCATGACAGAGTAAAGGAAGCAGGTGTGTGTGTGGCATACTTGGAAAACTGATTACACAAATTTGGATGAAAATAACAGATAAACTGGGAGAAGTATTTCTGTTTATAACATTGCAATACAAAATGATGTTCATATATCATATTACAGGTAAAATGTACAGAAGTCTTATTTTTCTAACGAACCAACAGGGAGGGCACAGCCTAACATTAGCAGGGCTACTCGCAACCAGAGAAACTAAGCAATTGGATTCACTCGTTAATTTTCAACTATACTTTTCTGGCATGCATTAAAGAGTGCAATGATTGTGTAACTCTATAATGTTAAAATTTGACAACTCTCCTAAAAGACTGTCTAGTACTGTCTTCACCAGCTGGTGAAAGCCTCAAAAATCTCTCTAAAACATAACCATTCTCATCTTTTCAAGTCATTAGTTTTTTGGTGAAAGTCATAGCAAGCCCAGATCTCATGCTGAGGACATCTGCATCTGAACATCGTAAAGCTGCCTTGAACCACTGCAAACCTTTTTTGTTCAAAATTGGCTGCCTCACTGATTTGAATGAATCTGCTCTATTTTCTTCTTTTTCATTAATCTCCAAATAATTTGGTCTGAGTCATTTCAAGCTGTATTACAAAGTTGATGAAACTTAATTACTCATAGAGCAAAATGTAAAAACTAAATTTATTAGTAAATTTCAGGGTTCAATTGAGACTACCTTCATATAATCTCCCCATATTTATTTAGCTCATCTATTGTGCAGAAACAAATTTTATATTAGGAAATTTATGCTGAAAAAAGTTAAAAAGTACAAGTGAATGTTGTTTCTTGAGTCATAAGTTATATATGTGAATGTCAAATCCTTAGATATTTCCCCCTTCTTGATGTATTTGAATTATTAGTGAAATTTTACATCATAAAATTGTTTTCTATTATTTTTGTCCTCTTTCCAGACTAGATAAAGTTCTCAATTTATGAGCCTGCCTAGAACTCTGGATCTCTTAGTACTTTTCACAAAAAATTTAATGAGATTGTCTTCATTAGACACTAAACACCATAAGGATAGGGACATTGTCCAGCTGGTTTACTACTTTATCCCAGAGCAAGCCAACATACAGAGCACAGACATAAATATTTATTAAATGAATGCACTTGTTAAGTAGTTAAAAAGTGTTTTAAAGAAGGACATTTCAAGTGTTATAGAGAAGAAATGTGGGCACTGGGAACAAGTGGACCAATAGAAAGTCACACTTAAACTGAGACAAAATTTGAATAGAAATTAGTTGTGAAGGCAGAGGAGATAATTAGACTTTTAAGAAGGGCACACTAGGATGAGGAAAGCATTATACATTCAGAAATATCTCTATTACTATAGCCTATATGTGTGTACATGTAGTGTGTTTAAATATGTGAACATATATATGAAAATAATATGTGTAAGACATTTTTACATAATTTATAAACAATACTTAGGAATATGGGAAACTCCTATTATTTCTTTGTTTTGCCTTGTCAATGATCTTCAACCCATGCTTTGAGAACTACTAAAAATAGTAAGTCTTAAAGATAAATTTAAAGACATCTAGAATTAAATGGAGTCATAAAAGTTGAATTTACACCACTTAAATTTAATGAATATTTCCTTCTGAAACTTTTCTGCCCTCAGTAACATAATAGTGTTTTCTCTTGCTTCTCTAACTACTTCTTCTATGTCTTTCTCCTTGATGTTTGTTCCAAGTTGCTCTCTCAAATGAGAATATCTCTGGACATATTCAGTACTATGTTTGCTGTGTTTGTGAAGCTATGACTGTCTCTTGCTCTGCACCTTAAAAAAAGAAAACTATCTCTTTAATTTCTTTTCATATATTTCTACTGTTTCTACTGTGAATTCTGACACATGAGCTTTTAACTCTAAATCTCTGACCTCATTTTAAAGCATCAATTCTAAGTTTCAAAATTGTCAGTAGATATTTCTACCTTCATAAAATATTATTATGTTAAAATCAAGTGGTACAAAATCAGAGACAATCAGGAAGAATATGTAGAATATTAAAGAGTGTTGAAGCCAGAATTCTGAGAACTATCAACAATTTCGTGTAGGGAAAGTAGAAACTATAAAGGAGCTATAAATGAACTGGAAAACTTGAAAAGTCATGTCAGATGCCGGAGCTTGCCGGCCGAGATCAAACAGTTCTCGAGAGGGGGAGTAAAGATTGAGAAATATAGAAAAAGAGAGATAGAGAGAGAGACAAAAGATAGAGTCGGGAGGGCTCACAGTGAATACTGTGGTCCCGAGTTTATTTAACAATGCATATTTATACCCTTGACAATGCATGAAAAACAAAACCCACACACCTGTAAACAATTGCTTGACATTTACATAACTTTTCTCACCCACTTTCCATTAAGCCAAACTTCCTCCATCTGCAGGGATCCCGCCCGCTCTGCAAAGTTCTAGTTTGCAGGCAACTTTAACCCAGTCTGTAGGGCCTCCAGCTCTAGGGCATTCAGCTGTAGGGCATTTGGCAAGAATGGCTCCCAACAGTCAGACAAGGTGGGAAAAAGTAGGTTAACAGAAAGAGCAAACTACTGTATATATATATATATATACACACACACACACACACGCACACACACACATATATATATGTGTATATATATATATATATACATGTATATATGTATATATGTATGTGTGTGTGCACACACATACATATATAGAAATACACATAACATATTTAATGATTTATTTATTATATATCTATGTATCTATCTTTGTTTAAAATCAGAGTGTCCATTACCTATTAGCTTTAAGAGTAAGACATATCTGTGACCTGAGGAGGGCTTCTAAGAGAGTTTGTAAGTATGGAATCAGAATTTGATACGCTCTGAAGTGAATGGATGGGGAGGCATGAAGACAGATAATAGATTAACTCTTTTTAAAATCTTGGCTTTGAGGTTGTCTTCTATATAATTATAAACAAAAAATATCAAAGAGGAAAATCAAATTCAGCATTGAGCCTTGGAAAGAAGAGCATGTAAGCTCAGCCTTAAAGAATATATTATGTTTTCAAGATGACAAGAGTAATCAGAGTGACATTCTAGAGTAAAAATAAACAAACAAGTACAAAAAAGCATTCAGAAATTATAGTAAAGCAAAGAAGGACCAATGCTTTACGCAGATAAAAATAAAAGATCAGTTTATAAAAGATCTTATGTGCCTTTCTAAGAAACTTTAAATTTAATAATAAAATATAATATCAGTCAACATATAGTTCTTTTGCATCAGACACTATTTTAAGTTTTTAACCCATGCTATTTATTCATTCAAAATATTATAGGATGTACGCTAAGAGTATAGACTATAAAAGCAGACTACCTGGACTATTTACTTAACCTTTCCAAATCAAACTTAATTCATCTGTAAAACTAGAGCAAATTTACCTACTTCATAATGTTGATGTACTATCTCGTAGAAAAAAATTCGTATAAATCACATAGAAGAACATCTGGCTATTAGTAAATACTCAAATAGTTATAAGGATCCCAGTCTTACAATGAAATTTATTTAGAAAATTGTTGACAGAGCAAGGATGAGAATATGATAGTTCTGAAGACCATATTCTTGTTTTATTAAATTTATTGGAGTGACACTAGTTAATAAAATTATATCTTTTCTATCTGACTTATTTTGCTTAGCATGATAATCTGACAATCCATTAATGTTGTTGTAAATGGCAGCTGAATAATACTCCATTGCATATATGTACACAGTTTTTTTTTCCAGATCATCATTAATCACATGATGCTGGTGTTTCCACATCTTGGCCATAGTGAATAATGCTGTAATAAACATCAGGGTGCATATATCTTTACAAATAAATGTTTCAAAATTTGGGAGTAGATAACCAGAAAAAGGATTTCTGGGTCATATGGTAATTCAATTCTTAATTTTTTGAGGAATCTCCATACTGTTTTCCATAGATATTGTCCAAATTTATATTGCCACCAGCAGTGTGTGAGGCTTCCTTTTTCCCTACAACTTCTCCAACATGTTATTACTTGTCCTGATGATGATAGCCATTCTAACAGATGGAAGATGGCATCTCATTGTAATTTTGATTTGCATTTTCATAATAACTAGTGAAGTTGAGCATTTTTTTCATACGTCTCTTGGACGTTTAAATATCTTCTTAGGAGAAGTGTCTGCACAGGTCCTCTGCCCATATTTTATTGAACTGTTTTTTTTTGTTGTTGTTGTTGTTTTTGAGTTGTATATTTTGAATATTAGCCCCTTTTCAGAGGTGTTGTTTACAAATATTTTCTCCCATTCAATTGGTTGCTTCTTTGTTTTGTTGATAATTTACTTTGCTGTGCAAAAACTTTTTAGTTTAATATAGTCCCATTCAATTATTTTTGCTTTTATTTCCTTTACCTTTGAGGTCAAATGTATAAAATCCTCTCTAAGACCAAGTTTCCTGAGTTTAGTACCTCTGTTTTCTTCTATACAATTTATTGTTTCGGGTCTTATATTTATCTTTGACTCATTTTGAGTTAATTTTGGTGTATAACAGACAGCAGTCTAATATCATTCTTATGCCTGTGGCTTTTTAATTTTTCCAGCATCATTTATTGAAGAGGTGTTTACTCCACTGTATGTTTCTGGCTCTTTTGTTGAAAATTATTTGCCAATACATATGTGAGTTTATCTGGGCTTTCAGTTCTGTTTCATCAGTCTGTGTGTCTGTTTTTCTGCCAATATCATGCTGTTTTGATTATTGTTACTTTGTAGTATAATCTGAAATTAAGCAGTGTGATAACTCCAGGTTTTCTTTTTACTCTGGATTTCTTTGGCTATTTGGGGTATTTTGCGATTCCATATAATTCTGATGATTTTTTTGGTTCTGTTTCTTTAAAAATAACATTGGAATTTTGATGGAGATTGCATTAAATCTGTGTATTGATTTGGGTAAGATGATCATTTTAACTATATTGATTTTTCCAATCCACGAACACAGAATATTGTTACATTTCTTTGTGTTTTCTTTAATTTCTTGTAATATTGTCTTAATAGTTTTCAGTATATAAGTTCTTCACATGCTTTGAGAAGTTTATTCCTTGGTGTTTTATTCTTTTTTTTTGTTTCAATTGCAAAAGGAATTGTTTTTATTTCTTTCTCTGAAATTTTATTTTTAGTATATAGGAACGCTATGGATTTTTGTACATTGATTTTGTATCCTGCAACTTTACTGTATTTGCTTATTATTTCTAATAGTTTTTTTTTTTTTGAGTCTCTGGGTTTTGTATAGAGAATATCATGTCATCTGCAAAAAGTGACAATTTGTCTTTTTCATTCTTAATTTGAATGCCTTTCATTTCTTTCTCTTGCCTGGTTGCTCTAGCTAGGACTTCTGATACTATATTGAGAAAGAGTGGTGAGAGTGGGCATCTTTGTTATATTCCTGATCTTACAGAAAAAAAAGATTTTAGTTTTTCAACATTAAGTATGATATTAGTTAAGGGTTGTCATATGTGGCCTTTATTATGTTCAGGTACTTTCCTTCTATACCCATTTTATTAAGAGTTTTAATCATAAATGAATGCCACATCTTGTCAATTTTTTTGCATCTATTGATATAACAAAATAACTTTTATTCTTTATTTTTATGTGGCATATCAGATTAATAAATTCACATATGGTAAACCATCCTTATGCCCCTGGAATGAACACCACTTGATTACGATGTATAATCTTTTTAATGTACTGTTGTGTTTAATTTGCCAGTATTTTGTTTAGGTTTTTTGCATCTGTATTCATCAGAGATATTACAAAGAACATATTCTTAATATATAAAATTCATATTAAAATAAGAAATATAAAAAAGAGCAAATTTCCAAGAAAATACCAAATACCTAGAATTGGACACAGAAATTTTGAGATACCTTTGTGATTATAAAATATAGTCTATCAGACAATTAGATGTTAGGATCTGCTATCCAAGACAGTGATCTGGAGTATTATAGAGATTTTGGAGTTTTCAGCATACATTTGGCATTGTTATTACAGCTACATTCTAGACAAGATTGACCATAGACTTCATGTATCACTAATAAGGAGTAAGTGAAATGGAGGTCCATGGGACACCGATATTTAGAAGAAATAAAAGACATCAATAAAAGAATCCAAGAAGAAGTGTCCCAAACCTTAGAAGTCATTTTGTCATAATAGTCATATCTTTTTGACCATGTCTTTAGATTTAATCACTTTCTTTTAGGAAATGAATATGATAGAAAAAGTCATAAGCAATATTCAGGCTGTGGAAAACTCTAAGAACAAATTCTTCAATCACTTCTCCAAATTAATTGCCAGTGTTGAAATGGTGAGAGAGAAATGTGAAACAGAAAGTAAAAAAAAGAACTATAAAAGCACAGTAATCAATCACAAACTTTATTTGTATCTAGCTTCAAGCAAATATTTGTCATTTGAAAAATAACATTTGTAAAGCAATGGGAAATTTGAATATTGACTGGATATACTGATATTAATTAATTATTGTTAATTTTCAGATGCCTATATGTTTTTCTAATGTGTCTTTTATTTTTAAAGAATATTTATCTTTTAGAGATACAAGCTGATGAAATGCTAGCTGATACATTTCATATGGGACTTGCTTTAAAACAATATGGGAAAGGAATGTTGGGGATATAATTAAATAAAATTGGCTGAACACTCCATAATATCAATTTATTGGCTTCATGCTAAAACATTAAAATAATCTGCTGTGAAATAAAAAATGTAAGTCAAGAATGTTAAATATTATTTCTTTTAAGTTCAAAGGCAATATAAATTATAAACTGTTACAAAGATTAGTACTTTACTAAAAATTTAAATAGATTTAATTAAACATTCTTGATCAATTTTTTTGAATTTATATTTATACTCTGAAGTAATTTGATATTTATCACACATAAACAAGTTGCTAACAAAATATTCTGTACAGATTTTCAACAACTTTGAACCATGGAATTTTGACTTCCCAAGTTTATTTCTGTAGCAATAAGAAAAGGTTGTTTTTATTGTGATAGATGTTTTTAAACTCAGTGACTTCACATTTCTGAGTTTCTTTTCTGATGCCACCATTTTTTCTCGCTGTTTTTTTTTTACCACCTACTTTCTGTCCCTTCAAAATATATCCTGAAACTATTTTATATTATGTGAAATGGAATTAATTCTATTGCCTTCATCAATGATATGAGTATAAATGTCTTACACATAGTTTATGCTCAATAAACTGTGGCTATTGGTATTATTGATCATTAACACTTGCCCTAATATTAACTTCAGCAAATACTGAATATTCTTTTATATTTTAATCTTTAAAGAGTGGATTTGTTAGTTTTTTCTTGCTGTTTTAATAAATTACCACAAATTTAGTGTCTTAAAACAGCATAAAATTATTATCTTCTGGAGTTATGATGTCAAAATTGGTTTTATTGAGCTAATATCAATGTATCAGCAGGGTTCCATTTCTATCTGGAAATCTTAGGAAGGAATATATTTTCTTACCTTAGCCAGCTATGCTAGAGACTATCTTCATTCCTTAACTTATGGCTACAGTCCTCCATCTTCAATCCAGCAGTGAAGCATCTTCAAATTACTCTCTGACTCGGACCATTTAACTTTCTCTTTCAGTTATAAGGACACTTGTAATTACATTGGGCCCACTTGGATAATCCAGTCTAATTTTCCCATCTCAAAATTCTTATTTAATCACATTTATAAAATCCCTTTTGTCTCTCAAGTAATGTATTCATAGATTCCAGTACTTAGAATGTGCACATCTTTGAGGAGCCATTATTCTGCATACCACATACATTAGTTTTCTATCTAATAATTTGGAAAAATTACCAGCTACTGGTTTACCTTATTAGTCAAGTAAATAGATTACTACTTTTTATGACTCTGTGCATGTATATGAGTTCTGTCTGTTTGTTACATTCTGTATCAGATAGAGGCAATCTTGTGCCATTGTTACTTCTACTCAGTCATTTAATAACTATTTGACAACACTCAAATGTCTTAACTTTTCTAAGGCTCATTTTACTCATATATAAAATTGAAAAAAAGCTAATGAGGTAATATATATAAAATGATTATAGTGCGTAGCATGAAAATGCTTAATAAAAGTTAGTCATTATTATTATTGTTATAATTAGAGTCTGGAGGCAAATAGTTTCCTCTGTTGTTCAATTCTGTTACAGTAGCTCCCCCTATCCTCAGGGATTATGTTCCATGACCCCAATTATGCTTGATAGCACAGTTGGTACTTACCTTTATTACATACTATATCCTTTCCTATGTATACATACTTATGGTAAAGTTTAATTCATAAATTAGGTGAAGTAACAAATTAACAATAATAACTAATGATAAATATAACAATTATAACAATATACTATAAGTAAAGTTATGAGAATGTGGTGTCTCACTCTCAAAATATCTTTCTGTATTATACTCACTCTTATTATGATGATGTGAGATGATACAATGCCTATGTGATAAGGTGAAGTGAGGTGAATGACGTAAGCATTGTGATGTAGCATTAGGTTACTATAAAGGTTACTTGAACACAAGCACTGTAATATGGTGGCAGGCGGTGTGATAATCAAGACAGCTACTAAGTAAATAACAGACAAGTTGCATATACAGAGTGGATAGCTGGACAAAGGAATGAATCACATCTCAGGCAGGATGAAGTGGGATCAGAGATTTTATTATGACATTCAAATGGTGCGATTTAAAGTGTATGAATTGTTTATTTTTGGATTTTTATATTTAATATTTTTGAACTGTAGTTGACCACAGGTAACTGAAAACATGGAAAGTGAAATCATGGGATAAAAGGGGACTATTGCACACTTATTGTATTAGAAAATGAAATATCCCCTGGTCCCAGGAGTACTATTGATTTCTGATTTTATGTCCATTTTATTTGAACCATAAACTTCTATTTTTCAAAATAAAAGAACATTTTATTTTCTCTTGATGACAATGCATTGAAATCACCCTGTAATCAGACTTAGGTCAGAATTGAGTTAGATAATTGTCAAGCTATCTCCAGAGTTACAGATAAAACATATTAATATAAACTTCATATACTTCACTCCTTGGTAGCAGAAGGTTTTACCATTATCATTGTCATCATCTACATCTTCTGTTTTGCTTGCAGTGGCATGAAGGTAACAATGAGAAATCTATATACCCATAAGTTGATATCCTCCAAAAGAACAAAGTGACAAAATGGGCCACTAAATAACATTATCTTATTTATTACTCAGTCGTCATGTCTATAATTTCTGACATAGTTGCTCTTTAGATGAATGTGTGGAATTTCTTGTAGATCACTGAAAATATGAAATAAATGGATAGTTGCATGAAGAGGAAAGGAATCATTTAAAAAAAAAACTGATATAGGATCAGAAAGAAGTTTAAGAAAGACAACAAGAAAAGTTAACATTTACTAGGCTCTGAATAGACCATGAGGTGTTGAGTACTTTATATATCAAGATAAATAAAGAAAGGTTCATATATTCTTAAATCATTATTTCTTCATCATTGCTCTATTCCTTCCTCCTATCTGCAAAGGTGAAATTTGTCAGCAACACATATTAACTGCGTGACCTTGGAAAATTTAAACTTATTGGATCTTAGTATTACATAGAAATTAGAAAAAAATTTTATCTCTGAAGTTTCTTTTTTAAGAAAACTAGGTGTGATTAAGTATGTATACAGTTTTTATCACAATGTCTGGTATTTATTACCTATTACTTTTCTTCTCTCTTAGTATTTGAATTTTACCAATTTAATTTTACAGTGCTGTCTGGAAGTGTTATGAGTTTTACAAAAGGTTGTGCCACTATGTAAAAAGACTGTCAGAAGGTAATAACTAACAACCAGTACGTATTAAATCTTGACAATGCGCCAAGTAGTTTTTTAAGCACTTTATATGATCTTATTCATTCTTAACAACAAACTCATTGGGATAGAATGAGGTGAAATAAGATGTCTATGATTACACAGTTATTAAATTCAGAGACGAATTCTGATCTCACCTGATCTGATCAGGACCTTTTAACCACCAGGTGCTCAGTCAGAACTGAACTGAAATGTAAATCTAATGCTATATGTGTTTTTTTTATTTTATTTTTTTAAAACTTATATAGGGATTGTGTTAGTATTGAAGTTAGTTTGAAGAATGCAGTATTGGGATATATGCTAACATTATTGTTCTTACTCCTATGTGACTTATTTTTTTAAAAAAATAAAAAGGAAAATAAAATGCCTATAAAAATCTTAGAGGTACTATTTTACCTATTTCAAGGATATATTTTTTTAATGTATTGAGTCAAAGCAAATACAATTAAATTTCTTATAAATATAAATTTAATTTAAATAAGTATAGGAAAATTTTACAAAACTCTAACATATTTTTAATGTTTTTTTTTTCATGCCCAAAGAGGTGTAATTTGAATGGCTTGTTCAAATCCTTTAAGTTCCCATGTTTATCACATTAGAATGTTTTGTCACAAATTAATTTTGTATTGGTTGAATATTCTGTGTAGAAAACTATCTGTTTTAATAGAAAAGAAGGTGTTCCTCTTTGCCTTATAAATGTAAAATGCTTTTACATTTAACAACTGCATTTTTTCTGTGATTTTATTATTATAGAATTATAATTATTACAATATGATTATTTTTTTACTTTAATATAAATATCTTCACATCAGTAATGTACCTGCACATTTGCTTTCATTAAAATAAATTTGATGAGTACATGAGAAATATTCAGTTATGAGCTCCAGCAGTTTTCAGAGTGTAAGTAATAAGTACCCTTTAGTCAATAACATGTATATTTTATTTATTTTCACAAATGGCTAGATAATTTGCTACTCTTTCCTCCCTGTTACTTTTTGTAAATTAAATTTAGCAAATCTTTAGGAAAACAACCAGACTTCAAATGTTTAGTTACACAAAATCAGTCAAATAAACCAATGAATAAGATCTTATTCAGCATTCAAGCCCATTTCTTAAAGTATCCGCCATGGCAAAACCTTATAAAATTCTATTTCGAGGCCATCAAATTTAATAAACTAGGCATTTTTGAGCCCAAACCTTGTATTCCCTACATTTTAAGCTTGTCACAATAATGTAATATAGGTTCTGGCTGTTTCAATTTTTAGAAAAATCATATTTTCATCACATAAATAAGTAAAGCAAAGATTGCCCTGAGCCAGATTGATTTTCTCTCTTGCCATTAAAATCTCCTATTCATTTCTGCCACCTGACTCTTTTTATACAATTCTGTCATACACACACATTAACATTCATTTAGTTAAGAGAATGGATGGCATCATTTTGACTTATTTTTCTCTGAAGTAAACAAAATATAACATGTTTTACAGAAGATAATAGTTGCGTGCAGTTGGCCTGCAGAATGATATAGCTGATATTTCAAGCAGTCATTTGCAGCTGGCTAGCTCATTAATTTTTGCTTATTATTTATATTTTCTCTCATCTCTTTTTCTACTCTGTTTGTGTCTCTTTTGCTCTCTGCTTCTCTCGCATACACACATAGAATGTAAATAATACTAGATTGAGATAAAATTTAGTTTAGACACCAGTACTGCCTTTCACTCTGAGACTGTAGATCAGTTATTTAATAACTCCAAGGTTCATTTTCCTCATTTGTGAATTATATAGTTACTGTGAGTATCTAATGAGGGAATATCTGTAAGTACACTGTACTTATTATTATATAAAATTATATAAATTATAATTATATAAAAGTTGTTTATAATACAGGAGTTTCCAGATTATTAATCTTTTTTGATATTATTTTATTTCAATAGTATAAAATGTTTTTGTTTGTGTAACTTGTGTATTTAAACCTCCAAAAAATATATTAATTATTGCCAAAAATGGGAGTGTAAAACCTAGGAAAGGTGGAGTTAAGAACGGAGAAGGGCAAACAAATGACTTTCTACAGCTCTATTTGGGGGATGGTTAGCCAAGTAATGACTAGACATATGTGCAATTGTCTTCACACAAACCTCTTTGTGAACATGTTAATGGCATTCACTAATGGAAAAAGGGGTTCCTACGCATAAAATAATTTTACAAGATCTTCCTGTTCAGATTAAACTGATTATTGTAAATGAAATAGAATTTATGTATTTGAGGGGCACAGCTGGTTAAAGAATGAAAGGTAGTCACATAAACATGTTCTATTTGATAATTAACAGTGGAGAAAATGGAACAGTACTCAAACTGAAATTGCTCCATTTAATAAACTGTTTTGTTGGCAGACGACCTGGATTCAGATCCTCTATCACCATTTTCTCAGTGACCTGGAACATATTAATAAACTTCTCTGAGCTTTTGTGTTTGTTCTGAATATTCAAAACTACATGCATAAAATATCTGTTATACGTTAGACACTCAAAAAGGAAAACTGAACATTATGGTAAATTGTATTAAACAAACCTAAAATGTGTTCTCATGTGAAGAACAAAAGAGATATTTTGTTGGAAGCTGAACTTGATGGATTCAAGCACTTAAAGAAAATATCATCTCTATGTCTTGAGTCTTCAGCAATGTTTAATGTATCCTTGATGTGTGCTTTAACTTGACAATTCAACTTTTGTATTAACACAACATCTGATATCTATTGATCTATCATTTATCTATCAGTGCTCTCTCTCTCTCTCTCTCTCTCTCTCTCTCTCTCTCTCTTTCTCTCTCTCTCTCTCTCATCTATCTATCTATCTTACTCCCTCTGACTTAAAAATTCCTTATCATTGATCACTATATAATACTCTTTCTATTTTTTCTGCAACTTCCCATTTTATCCTTGTCAAAATAATTAGGAAAATAAAAGTTGTCATATGCAAACATCTCATATTTTCATGAATTATGACTCTTTCTTACCAAATTAATTTTATATAACTAGTCTTAAAAAGAATCACATTGAACATTTTAAAATAACGGCCATCCAACCATTGAAGTTAAGGAAATTTTACAACTCTTTCTATATATTCTACTAGATTTAAAAATAATATTAAAACACACACTGCCCTACCCACACAAATGCTTTCTTCTCTATTTTGACTGCTAACTTCTGGGAACAGTTAAACCTTTCATATATATACAGCTCTCAGGTGTACTCCTACTGTACCAACCTCTCTCATTGTTTCAGTTTGTGTTCATAAAGATCAAACACATGCTTGGTGTGAATGAGGTTCTTCTTTCCCACTGTGTATTATGTTGATGGAAAGAAAGGAATGGAAGGAGAAAGAACTTCACAGAGATTCTCCTAGGTGTCAGTGATACCTAATATGATAGCTACCAGCCATGTGAGGGCTTTTGCTGAACACTTGAAATACAGCTAGTGTTAATTGTGATGTCCCATAAGTGCATTATATATATATATATATATATATATATATATATATATATATATATATATATAAACCATATATATATGGGGTTTTTTTGAGGACAGCACACACACACACAGAGAAAAACTGACAGAATGTATAATAATTAATTAATATTTCTGTTTATTGCATTTTGAGATGATCATATTTGGATATATTAGGTTAAATAAAATATATTGTTATAGATAACTGTTTCTTTTCACTATTTTTAATATTAATATTAGAAAAGTTTAAATACAAATGTGTCTTGGATTTTTAGTTTATATTTTATTTCTTTTGGGTAGCACCATTCTAGATATTTTGTAACATTTTGAGATGTGGATGATCATTATATTTCCTACCTTTATCATGGAGCTTGGGAAATTGGCACTTAAGATTCTACATCTATTAGTCTTGACCGCTTCATAGCAAAATACCACAGATCTAACAACTTAAACCAACAACTATTTATGATCTCACATTTCTGTATGCCCCAAGTCCAGGAATGATTCAACTAGATTGTCTGCTAAAGGTCTCACACTCAAGACAGTGCCTGAGTGGGACACTTATCTGGAGGCTCTGGGAAAAAGTCCACTTCAGATTCGTTCAGTTTGTTGGCAGAATCCACTCTGCTGAGGCTCTATCTCAGCTCCTGAAAGCTCCCTCTGTTATGTTATCTGCCATGCAGACCCTGCATTTTTAAAGCCAGAAATGGGTATTCAAATCTTTTTTGTGTGTGTGTTTGAATTCTCTATCTCTGACTTTTAGAACAAGATTTGAAGAACTCATGACACTAGGTCAGATCCACCTGTATAATCTTCTTTTTGAATAACTCAAGTCAACTTATTAATAACCTAAATTACATTTGCAAAATCCCTTTTTGTCATTTAGTCTAATCATAAGGGTAATATCCCATCATATTAGAAGTCTTTCTACACTCATGGGGAAAGAATTATACAAGGATGAGTGTCATGGGGAAGAAGCCTGTAGAATCCTGCCTACTACATAGCTCAAACTGAGATTATACAGTGTAGAAGAATAACTAATATGCATGCGTATAAGTGATTTTTTTCTGTTGAATAATTCCTGTTTTGAAAATTAAAAAGAAAGTTTTAGTGTCCTTATTTCACTTAATTCACTACCCCTATACTAACACTAACCACATGTGTTATTATTTTGCCATTTTTGCAAATAAATAAAATTAACTATGATTATAAGATATGATAGATTATAAACTGATCACTTGGAAAATGAGAGCTGAGAAATTTGAAAGCCACTTCCAAAGCAGTTAAAGTAGGCATTTCAGTCATTTAATACAGTTGTTCTCATTTTTAATAGGGTCATATATGAGGGTTGTAAGGAAAGCAGTAGTTTTCTAACATATCTCCAAACTCCAAGGAAGAGCCAGAGACAAAATGTACTCCTATATATTTATTCTTTTATTATAGAAAGGCAGGTACCTTCATATACCCATCTTGATCTGCTTATTAATTAGGTTGTATGACTTAAAGAGATGGTGTGGTGAAGACTAAGTTGATTCATCCCAGAACCTTGTTTAAAAAAGAGATTTATGAATAGCAAATAATTTTGTTTCTATTTCTCTTTCTGTTATCTTGTTTAATAGCTTTATGAAAGCCTAAATTTTTATATTTTATCAATAAGCCCATAAAATATGACTTTGGCCTTCACTATTATAGGAATTGTTCTACACACAGCCAACTATGGTATTTATTCTTATTGTTACCTCAGCCTACAGTTCTTGCCTGTCAGGCTTCTACATGTCTACACCTGTCTTCTCATTCACATCACAACTTATTCTGGTTCATCTCCAAATTTCTCAGTTTTAAAACCAAAATTTTTACTAGATTAAAAAAGTATTAAACACACAACACCCTACACATACAAACCCTCATTCTTCTCAATTTTGACCGCTAACTTCTGTGAGCACTTGAACTTTTTATGTAGCTCGCAGGTGCACCAGAAAGTTCTGGAAAGTTCCTCAGATCAATTTCATCTCCATTCAACCAAAGCCTTAAAAAGCATCAGTTACCTATCAGGTGCTTGGCAAGTACCTGCAGATTGAATTACATAGAAATAACCTATTTTTAATTAGACATTTATTGCTATTTTATATATGGGATGACTCGGGGGGTCTAAATGATATCGTTTGGGTTTCAAGCACTCATTTTTTTCTAGTTATCTTTTTCAGCACAATGAGGAATGTTATAAAATATTGAAAACTATAAAAATATCTTCACTAAATAAAGTTTTCTAAGGACCAGGTTTCTAAACTGAGGCAAAATTCCATTGGTTTCAATCTACATGTTACTTATAATGACAAATTCATGTTATGGAATGATAATTTTTCTGAGGTAGCTGAAATACTCTCAAGGGACTACTTTTATTCTCTGCCTCTGTTACCAAGTATTAACATTATATCCCATCATCATCACATTGGTACTGATAAAAGCAGGACGAGACCATCACATTACATTTTAAAACATTTTATATTGTAAATAAGTTTGATTTGCCTAATTTTGTATTTGTTTTCTCTTAATGCTATACCTTACATCTGATAACCTTAAGAGCTTTTAAACAAATATATATGGTATTTCCTTTAGTCATGTGGTAGAGTTGTATTTCTCTGACCCATATGATTTACTTAAGCAAACAAACAAACAAACAAAAAACAAATAAAGCAGAAAATAACTTTTTTTTTCAATTCAGGTAAACTAATAAGGTCTAGCACCTACTTTACTATGGTCTCTTATTCCTTCCACAGTCATTGTGGAAGCCCACGTGGATATGAAGCCTCCAGTTGCCTGTCCTTAAGTGACAGAATAAATAAGACTCTTCTCTTCCATTTCACTGGCTCACATTGGTCATTTACCATAAGAAACAACTGCTGAAAATGTGGTTGGTTTTGCTACCACAATGTAAGACAAGCTATCTTGACTGATACAAAGAAAAGTGGAATAAAAATAAACATAAAAGAAAAATGAAAAATTAACAATCCATTTAAAATTCAAAATAGATATTCTATAGGCATACGTGTTAAGGAAAAGAGAATTTCACCTGTCTAAAGAACTCTTGTACTCTGTCTGTCTTTCTGTATCATGGGATTTTATAAAGATAAAAATAATACACACACACACACACACACACACACATACACAATTACAGTGAAATACTTATACAACTGTAAATGATTAGTATAATTTAGAACGAGCTTTTTTATCTACCTTTCTAATTCTTGGCCTCTAAGTTCTGCCAAGTCTTTAGATAATCGCTATAATTTTGGCAGAATTTCTAATACATTACTTGTCCTCATGAAACTCTTAGTTTAAAGGAGGAGAGAAAACAAAACTGGGATGCAGATATATATTTATAGGAAACAACAAGGCTGAAACATGTTGGAAAGTTAATGGTTTCTTCAGATTTTGTACCTTGAATATCAAATCTCCAAAGGACACATTAAACTGATGGGACAATTTCTATCTCCAAGAGAGACTCAGGTATATTTTTCCATCTTTCTTACTTGTCAGGCAAACTCAGCATGATTGACTCTCTTGTAAATCAAAGACCCTTTCTTGCACGTGGGTTCATAGGTCAAGGTAGCTTCTTCTGCCTTTTAGAGCAATATTATACATAAATCAGCTCATAGAAACAGTTCTGGAGTCAAAATTCTGCTTGCTTAGTGTACTTCAAGTGGATCATTAATTCATTCTGTTTTATCTAAAAATTGTTTATCATGGAAGTATTTTAAAAGGATGTGGAGATGAATATTATTTATGAAGTCATGAGTTTTAGAAAGAAAATATGTACAAATATATGAACTTCATAATTTTCCATTCTCTAAACAATTTCAATAGATATTTGCCAAGTACTTGGGATATGCTCAGAACTGTCTAGGTGTTGGACGTATTATAAGAATTAAAACAGTTAAGTGGTCTTGCCTTGCCTTTATGTTCCTGCCTGACCTTACATTCTAGCTAAAAACTAAACAAGTAATTTTTTTTTTAATGATAAATGTTATGTGCAAAAATAAAAGAGAGTGAGGTGAATAGTGAATGTCAGGAAAGGGAGTTTCTATTTTAATGAGGCCTGGGAGTAATTTTCTATAATATGACATTTGAACAGGGAACGAGGAAGTGATCCATGTAAGTAAATGGAGAGAGAATGGAATAATCGAAAGAAAAAGTGAGCAAAGGCCAAGAGGAAGGCTTATGCATGGCCTAGATTTTGAACAAAGAGTAAGGAGCTCATAACGACTAGAAATAGATGAACATTCATTATAGAAAGACAAGATGGATTTAGAAAGAAAGGAGTAGTGCTGTGATCCAAAGTCCTCACATAAGTAACTAGAGAAATGTGTGATTATATTTTCTGAGTAGCTTATGTCTTATTCATTATTTTATCACAAAATAGTTACTTATTATAGAAATAGAAAAACATAGAATATATAGAAGGCATAAAAAATGCTGATGTATAAAAAATACCAACCTGAAAATTCAGTAGTATGTGCTATACACATGTTGTATATTTCCTACTTGTGATTTATATTGTATTAATGTAATCATCTGTCTGTGGATTTGTGTGTAAAATACATAACAAATAGGAAGTATATTATCTTTATAATTTGATTCTGGGTTTTTTTTTTTTTTTGCACTGAAGTTCAATCTAGTAAAATCTCTGTTATAATTAATTTTGACAGCACATTTTAATGCCCCATAATCTTAACAACCCCTATGATTTACATTTAAAATGGTTATATTATTATGTATGATAAATGATGTCAGTGTCAGAACAAGGCTGTGCACATACACACACACAACGTAAGTATTTTTAATTATTTCTTTAGCATGCATAAAAAAAACAAGTTTTGCCTCATGTAGTAACACAAAGTTGGTACTCCCAATTCTTCAGTTGCTATGTACAACTGCATGTCTACCAGCACTGATGGATAAATTACTTATAATCATTGGCATTAAATCACATGCTTCGTGTGCTCCCAGTCTCTGACTTCCCTAGTCCTAAAGTCACTATTCAGATCTATATTTATTTGATTAGGTCAGGCTCACCTGAATAATCTTAAAGTAACCAATTTGAGGCCTTAATTACATTACGAGCATCACTTCCAGCAATACCTACATTAGTGACTGATAAACGGGGAAGTATTTGTACACTAGAGTCTGGAATATTTGGGGGTCATTTTAGAATTCTGCCTACCAGAGGTATATTTTGACATGTATACATTTAAATGTAGATATCACTATAATCAAGGTAATTAACATATACACCGCACAAAAAAGTTTCCTTAATCCTGCTTCTTCTCACATCATCTACTGTATCTAATAGCAGAAAACTTCTGATTTGCTTTTTGTCATATGATTATTTTTTAAGAATTATATAAATGGTATACAGTATACATATATTTTTTTGTCTGACTCTTTTCATCTACTGTATTATTTTGTACTGCTGAGTTGTGTTCCATCTGGTATACCATGATGTGTTTATCCACCCTCATACTGAAGAACACTTAGGTTGCTCCCAAATTTGGGCTTTTTTACAAATACTGTTATGAGCATTCATGTACAATATTTGTAAGAGCACATACATTCATTTCTCTTTCAGAAATATCTAGAAGTTGAATGAATGGATACTATAGTAAATACGTGTTTCACTTTTGAAGAAACAGCCATGCTGTTTTCCAAAGTATTTGTGCCAATTTACACCGCCAACAGTGGTGTGTAAGAGTTCCAGTTTCCTCCACATCCTCAACAACATAGTGTAGTTAGTCTCTAGGTGTGTCACGGTATCTCAATGCTGTTTTATTTCTAATTAAAGACTAATGATGTTGAGCATATATTCATGGCTAATTCATCATTTGCACATTTTAATTTGTAAAGTGCCTTTTTAAATTTGTAATAATATTTTTAACAGTTGTTTTTTAAAATTGTTTTGATAATTCTCTGTGTTATAGATATATATTTTGTATGAGATATGTAATTTTCAAATACATTCTCCCAATCTGTGTATTTTATTTTCATTTTCTGAAAAATCTGAATAGAAAAAAGTTATTAATTTTGATAAAGTTCAAATTATCTACCTTTCCTTTGTATGCATCATTCTTTTGATGTCATCAATAAGAAATGTCAGCCTAGAAAAAATTCATAGAAGTTTTCTCATAGTAGTTTTAGAGTTTAACATTTACATTTTAGGACAATGACCATTCTAAATCAACGTCATATATGATGTGAAGTATGGATTGACGTTTATTTTTATTAGTATATAGCACAGTTGAACTATCTTTTCTCCATTGAAATTCTTTACATTTATATTGAAAATCAATTGAATATATATGAATTGGTTTATTTCTGTATATGCTATTCTGTTCCACTTATTTCTTCTTCTGTCCTTACACCAATGCTATACTCTCGATTATTATAATTTCATAATAAGTCTTGAAGTCAAATAGAGTAAATCTTCTAAATTTATTTTTCTATTTTAAAGTTATTTGGGCTCTTCTAAGTCCTTTGACATTTTTATACAAATCAGTTTGTCAATTTCTACAAACAAGCCTGGTAAAATTTTGATTTGGTTTACGTTGAATTTGTATATCGATTTCAAGAGAATTAAAAAATTTTTTCTATAATAAATGTCCTTGCACCTATAAGCACAGTTTTTTCTTACCATTTATTTTGTCTCTTTAATTGTTGTCACCTATATTTAATAAATTTTAGTACGTAGGTCTTGTATAATTTTTTACATTATTATTCCTAAGAATTTTATATTTCAATTACTACTGCAAGTGGTAGTTTTATTTCAATTTTAAATATTAATTTTTAGTATTAAAAATACAACTGCTTTGTGTTGTTGATTTTATATTCTACAAACAAATTATATTATTAGTTCTAGAAACTATTCTCTTTTTTTGGAGAATTCAAGGGTTTTCCCTATATATGAAGTTTTTCTTCTTCCTTTCTAATCTAGATGCCTATATATGTGTGTATGTAGTTTTGTATGTGTATATTTTTGCTTATTTTACTGACTACAGCATCCATTCATTATAATATTGAATAGAAATAATGAGAGGAGACTTGACTTGCTGATGCCATTAAAAAAATATTTAAAAATTATTATGATGTTAGCCAAAGGTTTCCCTAAAATGCCCTTTTTCAGACTGTGGAAATTCTGAGATATTACTGGCTTGCTGAGAGTTTTTATAGGGATGTATATAGGATTTGACAATTATTATTTTACATTTGGGCAATGACCACAGGCTTTTTGCTTGTTTCTTGTTCCTTCCCATCCCAAAAGTCTGTTAAATATAGCATTGACATTGATTTTTAAATATTAGAACAACCTTAACTTCCTGGAATAAACCCACTTTATCAAGCAAGGTGTATTAGCACTTGATTTTCCTTTTTGGTTTTATTCATTTCAACCACTGCTTTTCTGGTTTTATTTTTGCTAATTTATCTTTATTATTTTTCTGCTTTATTTAGTTTTATTTCTTTTTAATTTTTTTTAATATGTGAATTGAAGTATTTTGTTTAGCATTAAAATCTTTCCTCTACTCACTAAGGGGCATTTCTTAAATTTTATTTAGCTTTGTTTCCATTTTTGTTCAGTTCAATTTTTTTTTTAAATTTAGTTATGTATTCTTTTAGAGTCATGGTTTATTGAGAAATGTATTATTTAGTTTCCCCATTTATGTTTTTTTAATCTATTCTGATTTCCAATTTAATTTTACTCAGATTCAATGCTAACATAATTTAATTCTATTTTTGTCATTATCTTTTAAAAATATTTAAATTTTTAAAAATTTACTGGAGCAGAATTTAAACCCCAGATATGATCTTTTTTGCTATATCTCTGCACACTTAAAAAATGCATATTCTGCTGTTGTTGAGTAGGATGTTCTACAAAGTCAGTTAGGTAGAATTGGTTGGTGTGGTTCAAGTCAAGTGATTATTGATATGATTGTCTTTAGATATAATGTATAATCTTGCTGTGTACTATTTTATATTTGTCTAATCTGCCCTTTTTTCATTCTTTTTCTAAATAGAAAATTTTATTTCTTCTAGCTTTATTAAGGTGTACAACATGTTGATTTGATAAGTATAAATTGCAAAATGATTACCCCTATAAGATTAGTTAATACAACCACTACCTCATATAATTATCTTTTTTTTTTTTTGCAGTGAGAATGTCTAAAACCTACTTTCTTAGCAGCTATCAAATATGTAATATGGTATTATATATTAACTATAGAAACCATGTTATACATTGGATTCCCAGAACTCATTCATCTTATAACTGAAAGTTTAAAACTTTTAACCATTTCCACATTTCGACTAAACTGCAGTGCCAGGCAACCATCATGCTACTTTGTATTCCATTCTTTTGCTTTTCTGTCTTCTTTAGATTGCATTGATCATTTTTAATTACTTTTTTTGTCATATTAGTGTAGCTATAATTCTTTTCTTTTTAGTATTTGTTTTTAGTTTCACTAGCTGCATTTTAACTCTTCATTTTACCACTTCATTTGTGAAATAAGAATCTCCCAATTAAATTCTAAACTGCCTTCCGGCCTTTGTGCAATTGCTATCATAAATTTTATTTTGACATATGTAATAAATTGCAAAATATATTATAGATGCATTAGTCAATTACTTTTAAATACTTTTAAGTGATATCATATTTTATAATTGCACACACATTTATTATTTCATTTTTTGAATAGATACAGATTTTCATATGGCGTCATGTGTTTATTCTGAAGGCATTTGTGTATCTGAAAAGTCTTTCTGCTACTTTAAAAAGATGTTTGCTGGTTATAGCAATCTAATTTAACAGGTTTATTCTTTAGTAATTTAAATATGTCATTCTATTGTCCTCTGTCTTATGTTGATTCCGAAAGGAGTATGCTATAATTTTTTTTGTTCTTGTTTCTCTATGCAATGTTTCTTTTTTTCTCTAGTTGTTTTTAAGATTCTCTCTTTATCACTGTTTTTAAGGACTGTAACCCTTATGTGATGCAGTGTGGTTTTCTTCCTGTTTCCTGTATGTGGGCTTTGCTAAATTTGGCTCTGTTATTTTAGGGTTATAATAAAAATTAGAAAGATGGCCATGATTAATTCTTCATTTTTTAATTTTATTTTTAAATTCTCCTCCGTAAGGTCAAATTATACATATATATGATCATTTAAAGTTGTCCTACAGCTCACTAATTATCTCCTAATTCATTTTCATCCTCGTTTCTCTTTCATTTTACTTTCTATTTCTTGACTTCAAGTTCATGAATCTTGCTGTTTTCTGTTTCCTGCAGTTTCTAAACCATTGTTACATACACTGTGTTTCTCAGATCTTGCACTTTTCATCTCTAAAAATTAATTTTATTGGCCTTTTATGTTTTTAATATATATCAGTATGTTTAATCTTTCATCTACCTTGTTGAAAATATGGAGTTTAGTTATAGTAAGTCTTTGAATGTCTTTGTCTAAGTCTCTAATGTTATTTCTAGGTATGATTCTTCTCCTCGTTAGGGTTTATATTTCCCCACTTTGTGAATATCTGGTTCATTCTGATTAGATGTCAGATATTGTGAATTTTTAAATTTTACCCTACTATCTGCTAGATGTTTGTGTATTCCCAAAATTGTAATGGAACTTTGTTCAGAGACCCATTAAATTTCTTGGAGACAGTTTGTTTCTTTTGAAGCTTGTTTTTAAGATTTTTTATAGGACCCAAGCAGCTATCAGTCTGTTTCTGATTTTTTGCCATGACTGAGTCAATATCCTTCTGAGTACTCTATTTGATGCCCTGTGATTTATTGTTTTCCACTTCAAGTGATAAAAACAAGAAATCTTCATTTGTTGTGAGCATCTGGGATTGTTTCTTTTGCTCCTTTTAGGTTGTTATCTTCTGGGCCTTATATAGTTTTTTCATACTCAGATGCTGATCAGTTCTTAGCTAAATCTTGAGCAAGATCTTTCTTTCTCTCCCCACCCCCTCCCCAATCTCGATCTCGCTCTCTTAATCTCTCTCTCTCTCTCTCTCTCTCTTTCTCTTTTTCTCTCTCCTTGCCTTTCTGTGCTTTTCCTTTTTCCACTACACTTTCCTACAAACCTTATATGCCTTGGATTTTCCAGACTCAGTTTTATCTCCTGTAGTAAAATTCCTGGGTTCCACATTGATTCTCTTTCCTTGTGCTGTAGCCTAGAAACCATTCCCAGGGTCTGGTGGATCTTAGGACTAATAGTGTTTATTTCTTTCTTCCCAGAAGTCGGTCTCCTTCATTGTCTACTATCTAATGTATGAAAACTAAAGGTATTTTAGTTTTATTATTTTGCCTGGATATTTAGTAGTTTCAAGAAGGAGGATAAATCTAATCTTTTTTATTCTATACAAAATGGCCAAAAGTAGAAGTGCTCTTTTATATATAATATTGAGAACTAAATTTTAAGGCATCAGCTATTTCAAATTCTTTGTATTTATGAGAAATGTAATACAGCAAAAGTGTTGATAATGTTCCATGCTTACCATATCCATGACATACTAGTATTTCACATATTGTTATAATTAGTGAATATTTTTATATATTACAATTTAATCAATGTCACTGGATTTTACAAGTATATGCATGTAAAAGTATATATGTTGTGTATATATGTATGTAATGTGTAAAAAAACAAAAATATCTTCTGATTTAAAATATATCAGAAATTTAGTCACCTGGTAAATATCAATATAAAACTGATGGAAAATACCAAGCAATTTTTTTGAAAATGTAAACCAACATAGTAGAAGCAGAAATGCAAACAACTTTTTAAAAACTCACCAAAAGAAAATGAAAAAAAGAGAAGTTCACTGTAACTCCACTGGGTAACATAAAAATACATTTTACTGTCAGACTATCTGCAAGTTATATTTAAAGACACCATCTCTGTGAATATTT